>BMAU01005254.1:0-12904 GCA_019973935.1 Trichonephila clavipes
CAAAAAACAAAAAATAATAGAAGATTCCCTCTTTTTTACAATGTTACCTCGTGTACAACACACGAATTTCGATGCATTTCACACGTTCCGTCAGAAGGCCCCACCGTTAATTCTTCATCTTAGTTCAGAGCAAATCTTTCACTCACAGGAACAACATTCCAAAACCAACATAAATAATGAGAAAATCACCCCCCTTTTTTACAATGTTACCTCGTGTACAACACTCAAATTCCGATGTATTTTACACGTTCCGTCAGAAGGACCCACCCGTTGCTTTTCATCTTTGTTCAAAGAAAATCTTTCTTCATCACAGGAACAACATTCCAAAAGAAACCAACATACATAATAGAAGAATCCCCCCTTTTTTACAATGTTAACTCCTGTTCTACATTCAAAATTCGATGCATTTCACACGTTCCGTCAGAAGGACCCACCGGTAATTTTCATCTTTGTTCAAAGAAAATCCTTCATCACAGGAACTACATTCAAAACCAACAGAAATAATAGAAGAATCCCCCTTACAATGTTACCTCGTGTACAACACTCAAATTTCGATGCATTTCACACCGTTCCGTCAGAAGTGACCCACCGTTACTTTTCATCTTTGTTCAAAGAAAATCTTTTCATCACAGGAACAACATTCCAAAAAACCAACATAAATAATAGAAGAATCCCCTTTTTTTACAATGTTACCTCGTGTACAACACTCAAATTCCGATGCATTTCACACGTTCCGTCAGAAGGACCCACCGTTAATTTTCATCTTAGTTCAAAGAAAATCTTTCATCACAGGAACAACATTCCAAAAAACCAACATAAATAATAGAAGAATCCCTCTTTTTACAATGTTACGTCGCGTACAGCACTCAAGATTTCGATGCATTGCACACGTTCCGTCAGAAGGACCCACCGTTAATTTTTCATCTTTGTTCAAAGAAAGTCTTTCATCACAGGAAACAACATTCGAAAAAACCAACAGAAATAATAGAAGAATCCCCTTTTTTTACAATGTTACCTCGTGGTACAACACTGAAATTTCGATGCATTTCACACGTTCCGTCAGAAGGACCCACCGTTAATTTTCATCTTAGTTCAAAGAAAATCTTTCATCACAGGAACAACATTCCAAAAAACCAACATAAATAATAGAAGAATCCCCTTTTTTACAATGTTACCTCGTGTACAACACTTGAAATTTCGATGCATTTCACACGTTCCGTCAGAAGGACCCACCGTTAATTTTCATCTTTGTTCAAAGAAAGTCTTTCATCACAGGAACAACATTCGAAAAACCAACAGAAATAATAGAAGAATCCCCCTTTTTACAATGTTACCTCGTGTACAACACTGAAATTTCGATGCATTTCACACGTTCCGGTCAGAAGGACCCACCGTTAATTTTTCATCTTTGTTCAAAGAAAGTCTTTCATCACAGGAACAACATTCGAAAAAACCAACAGAAATAATAGAAGAATCCCCCTTTTTTACAATGTTACCTCGTGTACAACACTGAAATTTCGATGCATTTCACACGTTCCGTCAGAAGGACCCACCGTTAATTTTCATCTTAGTTCAAAGAAAATCTTTCATCACAGGAACAACATTCCAAAAACCAACATAAATAATAGAAGAATCCCCCCTTTTTTTACAATGTTACGTCGCGTACAGCACTCAAATTTCGATGCATTGCACACGTTCCTGTCAGAAGGACCCACCGTTACTTTTCATCTTTGTTCAAAGAAAATCTTTCCATCACAGGAACAACATTCCAAAAAACCAACATACATAATAGAAGAATCCCCCTTTACAATGTTAACTCCTGTTCTACATTCAAAATTCGATGCATTTCACACGTTCCGTCAGAAGGACCCACCGTTAATTTTCATCTTTGTTCAAAGAAAATCCTTCATCACAGGAACCACATTCCAAAAAAACCAACAGAAATAATAGAAGAATCCCCCTTTTTACAATGTTACCTCGTGTACAACACTCAAATTTCGATGCATTGTCACACGTTCCGTCAGAAGGACCCACCGTTACTTTTCATCTTTGTTCAAAGAAAATCTTTCATCACAGGAACAACATTCCAAAAAAACCAACATACATAATAGAAGAATCCCCTTTTTTTACAATGTGTAACTCCTGTTCTACATTCAAAATTCGATTGCATTTCACGCGTTCCGTCAAAAGGACCCGCCGTTAATTTTCATCTTTGTTCAAAGAAAGTCTTTCTCATCACAGGAACAACATTCCAAAAAACCAACATAAATAATAGAAGAATCCCCCTTTTTTTACAATGCTTACGTCGCGTACAGCACTCAAATTTCGATGCATTGCACACGTTCCGTCAGAAGGACCCACCGTTAATTTTCATCTTTGTTCAAAGAAAATTTTTCATCACAGGAACAACATTCCAAAAAACCAACATAAATAATAGAAGAATCCCCCTTTTTTTACAATGTTACCTCGTGTACAACACTTCAAATTCCGATGCATTTCACACGTTCCGTCAGAAGGACCCACCGTTACTTTTCATCTTAGTTCAAAGAAAATCTTTTCATCACAGGAACAACATTCCAAAACCAACATAAATAATAGAAGAATCCCCCTCTTTTACAATGTTACGTCGCGTACAGCACTCAAATTTCGATGCATTGCACACGTTCCGTCAGAAGGACCCACCGTTAATTTTCATCTTTTGTTCAAAGAAAGTCTTTCATCACAGGAACAACATTCGAAAAAAACCAACAGAAATAATAGAAGAATCTCCCCCTTTTTACAATGTTACCTCGTGTACAACACTGAAATTTCGATGCATTTCACACGTTCCGTCAGAAGGACCCACCGTTAATTTTCATCTTTGTTCAAAGAAAATCTTTCATCACAGGAACAACATTCCAAAAAACAAAAAAATAATAGAAGATTCCTCTTTTTTTTACAATGTTACCTCGTGTACAACACACAAATTTCGATGCATTTCCACACGTTCCGTCAGAAGGCCCCACCGTTAATTTTCATCTTAGTTCAAAGAAAATCTTTCATCACAGGAACAACATTCCAAAAACCCAACAGAAATAATAGAAGAATCCCCCCTTTTTTTTACAATGTTACCTCGTGTACAACGACTCAGAATTTCGATGCATTTCACACGTTCCGTCAGAAGGCCCCACCGTTAATTTTCATCTTTCTTCAAAGAAAAACCTTCATCATAACAGGAACCACATTCCAAAAAACCAACAGAAATAATAATGAAGAATCCCCCTTTTTTACAATGTTACCTCGTGGACCCAACACTCAAATTTCGATGCATTTCACACGTTCCGTCAGAAGGACCCACCGTTACTTTTCATCTTTGTTCAAAGAAAATCTTTCATCACAGGAACAACATTCCAAAAACCAACATACATAATAGAAGAATCACCCCTTTTTTACAATGTTAACTCCTGTTCCACATTCAAAATTCGATGCATTTCACACGTTCCGTCAAAAGGACCCGCCGTTAATTTTCCACTTTTGTTCAAAGAAAGTCTTTCATCACAGGAACAACATTCCAAAAAACCAACATAAATAATAAAGTCCCCGCTTTTTTTTTTGTCGGCACGTCGCGTACAGCACTCAAATTTCGATGCATTGCACACGTTCCTGTCAGGCGACCCACCGTTAATTTTCATCTTTGCTCCGAAAATTTTTCATCACAGGAACAACATTCCAAAACCAACATAAATAATAGAAGAATCCCCCTTTTTTTTTACAATGTTACCTCATGATATTACAACCTCTCAAATTCCTGATGACATTCGTTCCTGTCATGATCAGGACCCAACCGTTCATCTTTTTCATCTTTGTTCAAGAAATCTTTCTATCACAGGAACAACATTCCAAAAAAGCCAACATACATAATAGAAGTCTTTTTTACAATGTTAACTCCTGTTCTACATTCAAAATTCGATGCATTTCTACAATGAACCGTCAAAAGGACCCGCTGTTTTCATCTTTGTTCAAAGAAAATCCTTCATGCAGGAACACATTCCCAAAAACCGGCAGAAATAATAGAAGAATCCCCTTTTTTTTTTACAATGTTCGTCGCGTACAGCACTCAAATTTCGATGCATTGCACAATGTTCCGTCAGAAGGACCCACCGTTAATTTTCATCTTTGTTCAAAGAAAATCCTTCATCACAGGAACCACATTCAAAAAACACAACAGAAATAGAAGAATCCCCCTTTTTTACAATGTTACCTCGTGTACAACATATCATTTCGATGCATTTCACACGTTCCGTCAGAAGGACCACCGTTACTTTTTCATCTTTGTTCAAAGAAAATCTTTTTCATCCACAGAACAACATTCAAAAAACCAACATACATACATGTCCCTTTTTTACAATGTTAACTCCCTGTTCTACATTCAAAATTCGATGCATTTCGCCAGTTCCGTCAAAAGGATACGCCGTTAATTTTCATCTTTGTTCAAAGAAAGTCTTTTTCATCACAGGAACAACATTCCAAACCAACATAAATAATAGAAGAATCCCCTTTTTTTACAATGTTACGTCGCGTACAGCACGCCAAATTTCTGATGCATTGCACACGTTCCGTCAGAAGCGACCCACCGTTAATTTTCATCTTTGTTCAAAGAAAATTTTTCATCACAGGAACAACATTCCAAAACCAACATAAATAATAGAAGAATCCCCCCTTTTTTTACAATGTTACCTCGTGTACAACACTTCAAATTCGATGCATTTCACGTTCCGTCAGAAGGACCCACATAGTTACTTTTCATCTTAGTTCAAAGAAATCTTTTCATCACAGGAACAACATTCCAAAACCAACAGAAATAATAGAAGAATCCCCTACAGTGGTAACCTGTTCTACATTCAAAATTCGATGCATTTTCACACGTTCCGTCAGAAGGACCACCGTTAATTTTCATCTTTGGTACAAAAGAAAATCCTTCATCACAGGAAACACGTTCAAAAACCAACAGAAATAATAGAAGAATCCCCTCTTTATACGTGTTACCTCGTGTACAACACTCAAATTTCGATGCATTTCATCGTTCAGTCGTCAGAAGGACCTATTGTATAGTTACATCTTTGTTTAAAAAAATCTTTTCATTACAGAACAAAATTCAAAAACAAAAGAAATAATAGAAGAATCCTCCTTTATAATGTTGCCTTCGTGTATAACACTAAAAATCGTCATGCCAATGTTCCGTCAGAAGGACCACCGTTAATTTTCATCGCGGGTTGAAAATCTTTCATCACAGGAACAACATTCCAAAAAACCAACATAAATAATAGAAGAATCCCCCCTTTTTTTTTTACACACTCGTGTACAACACTCAAATTCCGATGCATTTTCACACGTTCCGTCAGAAGGACCACACTGATTAGTTTAATTTCATTTGTTTCAAAGAAACTTTTCATCACAGGAACAACATTCAAAAAATCATTAGAAATAATAGAAGAATTCCTTATTCTCAAAATATAATTCTCACCACACAACAACAACAACAATTTGATGTATCAAATAACAGTAAATTATAGAATATGAAAAAGCTCATTACAAAATTCTCTAGTGTTGCCTTTATAAACTCTAATTGTTATAAATACTTTTGATAATGACCCATTATTTGCGTAAAATCAAATTTCATGTTAAATGAAACGCCAAGTTTAGTAAGAGTTTTGACCATAGGTTCACGTGTCTCCATGGGGGCCCTTGCCATGTTTTGGTTTTGGGTAGACCCTGCTTACCTAATTTTTGATTTTTGCAAATTTATTAACTTAAAATATATTTTTATTTGCGGCATATTATTACGACTACTACTTATTTTAGAAGAATTAAGTTGCAAACCAGCGGTGAAATATAGCGTTTATAACTTAAGAGCTACATGTTAGCGATTGAGACAAGCCGCATAAAACAGTAGCAGTCGTGGGACTGCCGATAGAAGTGAAAACGGAACTATTAAGTTGAGAGTAATTAAAACTATATGCAAAAATTATGTAAATTTTTATGTTTATTTATTAGTTACATATGATGGGTTAAACAAATCATAGACAAAATATAAATAGGGTTGAAAAAATAATTAATATACAATTATCTTAATTATACATAGTATTTATGTTTTGCAGTTTCTAATCAGATTCAAGTTTGAACATTATTTTCATTATTTACATCATTGTCATCATTAATTTCAAGACAATGCTTGAATTATCTGTTCGTTCAATCCATTTCATTGTATTCTAAAAAAAAGATACAATAGGTTTATGGTAACTGAAATAAGAAATAAAAATGTTTGATTGAAATTTATCTAAATCAATAAATTTGTAGAAACAGCGTCGATAAGTCGTTTTTATACTTTGTTGTACTGACTTTTCGATCATTAGACATAGTCAAACCTAATGTTTCATTCAAAAATTCAATTAATGATAAATTTTGTCATCTGCGGATTAATATTAAAGTCTCCGCTTAATATCATAGGTATGTGTCAATTTTAGCCAAATCTTTTTTCCGAGTATTCAGAACCTTCTTTTGTGTAAATCATTAAATTTTCGAATAAAAATTATTCTATCTGTTGCATAGATTTTTCAGGAGATATATAAACCCGCCGCAACCGGTAAAATGTATTGTCCATTTTCAATTGCAACGAGCAACGCATATTTCGCCTATGTTGTAACGCAATCCCTCTAGTGGTGGATTATGCCCATGTATGACAAATGTATCTTTGTGTGTTTGACCAAATAGCTACTCACCACTTGGAACTTTGGAGGCCTTTTATAACTTTTGCAACAAAATTGAAATCTGGAATATGAATTGGTTCTTTTCATACGAGTTTCTGACAAAAGTAAAACATTTGATTTTTTACAATAGCATCGTTTTTTTAGTTACCCATGTGCATAAGCTTTTGGCAATTGAATGAAAATATAGATAATCCTTTTTGTTGAAATGAATTCAAGAAAGTTTGGGTGACGTGAATTATATTGTTTTCTTTTTTAATTCTAATGTTAGATCTTCTCGATGATTGTTGTTGATCTCTTGAATGTTGTTTATCTGATTCTGAAGCATTAAAGTATTCCTGATCTACCAATCAGGAAATTTCCAGCTGTCTTCAGTATTTTTCTTTAGTAACCATAAATAAACCTTCAATCTTCGTCACTCTGGATAAAGCTACGTATACCAATTCTCTAGGATGTTTGCGATCATATTTAAACAATGGCATCATAATACCTCCTGTGATTTGTGAATCGTCATTGCCAAGAAACAGAAACAAGTGGAAAAATGTTTTCGTTTCGCTATTATGGTTTTTTTATTATTATTGAGAGGAGTGCTACTGATGATGTTGAAATTGATGGGCGCAGCATCATCATCAGATTAGGGCGTGCACTGGATTTCTTAATTTGTAGCTTGTTTTCGTCCACATGATTTTGGAAATTTTAACCAAATTCTTATAATATCACCATTCTCATCTCTCTCTACATGATACAATTTTCCTACAGTGCCATTTGATAATCTCGTCTGCAACGTCTATGTTATTAGTTATCATATATGGTCTATTGAGAACTAAAATTAATTCGTAGGGTAATCCACCAGTTTCATCCAGTTTTTCATTTATGCAACTTCTGCCTAACGAAATTTTCTTGCTCAGGATTATGACAACCAGTAATAACATCCGATTGCCACAGATATTATTTTATCATCTACAGAGTTTAAAACCGAATAGTTGTACGCGTTAACCGCAGCGTTTGTAAATAAAAGTCGTATTCCTTCAGGGGCATACTGGATTGAGCTTCTTCTTTGGTGATAAATCTTGATTCCATGACTTTCAGTTCTTCTTCACGTTAGAGAGATATTTCCATCTCCAATTTTTGTTAAAATTTCAGAAAACTGACGATTTTCTTGTCTCATTACTTGTTTTTAATTCAAATTGTTTAAATTTTCGCCAAGGTGTTTCACCAGTTATTTTCTTTTGATTTGCTTGAAGATTGGCGTGGCCTTTACTGGAGGTAATTAGTCGCAAAATCTCCAATAAGTATAACATCTAATCCTCCAAAATCTTTTGTAAACAAGCCAGTAATTTGTTTTCAGACGAACATTAATCTGTTCTAATAATTCAGCAGAAACCATGCTTATTTCGATCAATAATGAGGAACTTTAACAAATTTGAATAAAGTTCATATGATTGATTCAGCTTTTTCATATATTAAGTGGCATTAGCCTGGACAATGATATGCTCAATGCACTATGAACCGTTGAACCACCTATAGCTGTAGCGGCTTCCAGTTGAGGCACACGCTATACTATAGGCATTAAAATGCCATCCAGTGTCCGAGAATCTATTGTATATCTCCATTATTCCTTTTATCACAAAAGTCTTGCCACTACCAGCTGGTCCAGGTTAAATATATGGAGTAGTGGTTCTCGCATTGGCTACATCTGTAGATATCAAATGGTGCATCGTATGAAACAGAATTTCTCGCTGTTCTTCATATAGCTCGACGCATAAAGATCATAAAAATCATCATAAGACATAATATTTCTCTTTTTTAGCTGTAAGCTCCAAGTTTATTCAACATTGCATATAATAAATCGCCATTTATTTCTGCGGTTGGAGTTATTATACAATTCTTGAAATGGGTTTTGATCGGGAAGCCTACCAGCAACATCTCTTATGTCTTCACCCATCATCTGCATCTTCTTCGCGGCATAATTCTCAGACAAATTTGTAGTGTTTTTTCGATGTCTATATTCGATTCAAACTCTTTTCTCTTACTGTAATATCAAATCTACATTTTCATCACTGTATTTTTGATGAATTTCATTTGTGAAAGAATTTCCGACTCTTCATGACGCGAAATGGAATGTGTAACGTTACACATTTCTCTTTTTTATATTCATTAAGATCAGAGATATCGTACTGCGATAACGTAATTGCGTGACATATCACTAACGTTATTTTTGTAATAGTTTAGAAACAAATTGCGAGAGAGAGAAACATTTTCAGTCTTGAGGTCTTTTCGTATTTATCGAAACCAATTTTTTCCAAATATCTGTTTACGTCATCGTCAATTCACTCAATGCCTTCATGGTCTTTATTCTTGCCCTCAATAGGCCATACAGTTGGTATATAAACAATAATGGTTGAACTTTTAGACATAGCTCTCAATAAATACAGGCTTCTTACTTATCTCAATTTGTGATTTAAAGATTGATACTAATATTTCTAGTGATTTCAAATATGTCAAGTGCAGATTGTTCATCCGCAACTTCGTTATTTTTCTTCCATGTTTTTACCTCTGGTTTTATTGATGTATTCTACAACGTAGCTGCACACGAGAATACTCTTCGTTATAAATTTAGTCGAACAATGTTCATTATAAAAATGGATTAAAAGTTGTTGCATTTTTTCATGAAAGTTCGGAAAAACCTGGTAGCACGATGACATTAACCGCCATCTGAATTTATATTATTATCTTCATCAAAATGTTTGGAAATTATCATATTCATAATTTTCTAATTTTTTCTAAAGAGCCTTATATTTTGTTTTACACTCTTCAGAAACCATCTTCAGTGTCTTTTTCATCGGTGTCAAAATCATTGTTTGTCTTAATTGGCATGAATGGGGCATCAAATCTACATTTTAGCATTCTTTTTGATGCAATTCCTATTGTAGCATGTAAATAAAGTATGTTTGTGTGTTTGTAATTTTTATGTTACCTGATGCCCTCTGCTGCAGATACTGATATAAGAGAATCTATGAGATCGATAGCTTTATTGTAATCTTTTCCAAGTAAAGTCTTCAGGGCATTATCTAGCCAAGCTAAAATATGGGCGTGTGGACTGCCGCGATGTTGAAATTCGATTCTTTTAAAATAATGTACAATTCTATATTTCTTAAAGGGTTATATTTTTTGATTTACAGTATTTTCGCGAAGAACGTTGACCAACTTGTTAAAATATATAGGCGCAAGTAACTGCGTCTTCATTAATAAGTGTACTTTTTTCTATGTAATGTAAATCTGCGGCATCTTCAAGTGTTATTTCAGAATTATATTTTTAAATTATGCAATAATTGTAGCAATTTAGACCATCCTATTTCATTAGCACTTATTGTAAAAAACACTTTGTTGGTTTACCATATTGTCTAATCATCGCGAACAGGTCCTTTTTTCTTTCTAACCAATAAAATGCTGAGTTCGGAATAGTGCGCAAAAAGCTAAATTACTTTCGATACAACCTTGTACGTAATCTTCTGATTTTTATTTGCTCTTTAGTGATAGTGGTACCTTTTCCAACATGTTTAAACGCAATAGAAAGCGAATCTCTTATTCTTATTCTAATAATTTTCATAGCCATGTATAACAAATGCTGAGGGGTAACACCTCGTCTGTCAGATCGTCTAAAGTTCACTTGTTGCCATCATAAAAGAGGTGATATTAACGCCATCACGAAAAGTTCTAAAATTGACCCAAATATATTTGTGGAAAAGATAATTCTTCTGCATGTTCGTCGAATAATAAACTAACAGGAACATTACCTTCTCCAGGAGCAATTGTTAGGGTACATTTCGTCATTCCACATTAATGTTTGTTGCTGTGCCACTAAGCTTCGTCAATTGGTATTTGTTCTGAAATATCATTGTCACCATCTTCATCGTAGATAATTTCATCTTGTATATCATCTTGGCCGTTGAAGAAGCTATCATCAACCGTAATACCATAAGAAGTATAAAGAGGTGAATCTTTTAAATGTTGCAACCACGCTTTTATTTTTCTTTTGTTGACTATACCACAAAGATAGTTGGATTTGTGTATTTTCTTTCTCTTAATATGAACCGTAATGCTATGGTCGTCATCTATATTTCTTGGCAATGAATTCACCATTGTATTTACTTCTCATTGGAACATTTATCACTTGTCCATAGATTCCAAATTGACCAAGAACATGTCGAAGCCTTCGAATTTGCATGAAGGGAATTCTTGGAGATATAAGGCGTTCTGTTACCAAATCTAATGGAAAATTTTGAGATGTTGTGGAAATGGGGGATATTTGAATCCATTATACACTGGAGAAGTAAAGGAACGCTATTATTTTATTAATTGCTTTTAAGCAAAGTTGAGCATACTTTCACCTCCAGTTACATTAACGTTTTTGAGCATTGTTCTTAAAAATTGAATATTAGGAGTAGTATCGTTATTAACAAAATTTTTTATATCTTTTGCAAACCACAGTCGGTCACAAATGTCACACGACGAATGACCAAAAATCATTTTCAAAAAAATCTTTTGAAATTTTAAATGGGCTTTAGAATGTTGATGCCTAGGGAAGAGTACGCTGGTGCAGGTAGACTGTGTTGAGAATCCATGTTTTGAGTGTTATTTTGTGAAACTTGTACAGAAATATCGTCAATATTGTCATCAGAATCTGAATGTAACTCTAGAATGTCTGGTTCATTTTGTGGTGTGACAAGTCAGCAATATCAATTGGTGGAACATATGGCACATTTCTTGTTGAGGGGGCCTGCAATTTGTGAGGCGTGTGAAAATTTAGGTCGTTAGAAACACGCTTTATAACTGTTTTTGAAGATCGGTTCATTTGTAAATTGATCACAGGCAGATTCTTTTTTCTTATCTCTATACCGCTGACTTTTGTTTGTCTTGTAATTTCACGACGTTTAATTTTTCCTCCTCTTCTAACGATATTGTTTGATGCTTAGAAATTTTAAATCAACTATTGCATTAGATTTTTTTTTTATCTCGGTATCGCTGACATCTAGTTTTTATTTTGAACTTTCTTTTTAATTGTATTTCATCAATTTTTTTTGATTTATGTCATCATTAGAAAAATCCGTTCCTTCTGATTCTTCTCATCACCTTCTTGTCTTTTTCTTTTGCCCCCGTCTGAAGACATCTTCAAGTTTTTCTCGTGGGATTAAGGATGCAAGCAAGTATAAAAAATAGAAATTTAGAGATTTTAATTATGTTACAATATTTTTTGTAATAGTGAAATTAAAATTATATAAGTTCATAAATAATTATTTGGCAAAAAAAAAAAAAAAAAAAAAACAAAGCACGTATTTTGTATCTAACAAATTACACAAACAAACAATAACTTCGTAAAGATTGAATTCTACAATAAATGAACATATTTCATAAAATGTAAGAATTATTATAACATTTTTAATTTTTCCAATTTAAAATCCACGAAAAAATTTTATCAAATAACTAGAAATCTATTTTACCACGCTAGTAGAGATAAATCTTATACCGTAATAATACTCATTTCATGATGAAGAGGTTAAATATTAAAAACATAATTAAAATGAATAATGCTAAATTTTAAATACAAATATTCGTACAAATATTAAAAATGCTTTAAAAATATATTCGTTGTTTTCATTATTGCATTTGATCTGTATAAAAATATTAATATGTTTCATACTCACTTTTATACTGAAGTCAATGAATTTAAATTCAATAAAATAAACAGTAATCCTTCAATTAAATAATTACAATAATAGTCAAATTAAAAATTCACTTAAATAAACACAAATCCAGTACACACAAGTTGAACTTCCCACGTGGTCAATTTAACTTTACTATATGTATATAACTACACCTCTAATACTTAATGTACAACGCGTCACATTTACAAATACAGATGTGCTGCTACTATAACGTATTGGTGACGTGACTCACAAAATTATACTTATCCAAAAAGCGTCCAGCAGCGCGCATAATACAGTCAGAAATAGTCGATGTATTAGTGTATACGTGTACACAGGCTACTGCGCGTGCGCTAGTCTGGTCTCCATAGCTATAGATATGACTATTATCATTAGCATGTCGGTGACGCGAACCGAGAGATTTTACCCTCTACCAAAACGCTCAACGCGACTAAA
>BMAU01005255.1:0-39977 GCA_019973935.1 Trichonephila clavipes
CCTCTATCACCTATGGCCCGTGGTACACCACATTTGCCACGTCACTGATTTTGGATGGTCCCATTTTGCCATGCACGGTATACTTTAACTACGGTGACACACGAACAGTCCACAAACTTAGCCTTTGAGGAAATGCTTCCAACCTTTTCCCGAAAGCCAAAATTATGCCGTTTGGACTTCGGATAACTCTTTACATGTTTGCATTACGCCAACGACTGTAGTGTTTTCCGAAACCCTCACACACTCTTTATATACGCTCAATAGCACTGCGATGCCAGCATCCTTCTGTGATTGGTTATTTAACGTCAAAGTCGAAAGTGCGTGGTGGTCACATTAATGTGACTGGACTGTGTATGAAGTAATACAGATGCAAAGCAGAAAGAAAAAAACTCAGTTGAAAGATTATACAATTGTATATAAAATGCTACACGGTTTTTGCAGAATATTTGCTCTAAGTAATTTAGTACATAGCCCCCCTCCCAGCGATTTTCTTTAAAAGAAATGTATGGCACTAATGAATAGGATTCGAATGAAATGTAGAACAGGTTTTATTCAGACTTTTCTACCGAAAGTTAAGAATCCGTAAAAGAAAATTATTTTTGGTTAGTTACTAACAAAGTTTACTAAAAGGTGTTAGTAAAAGTAAATTGCAACATATTTTATATATTTATTCAGTTGGACCTCAATTTTACGAACTTTTTCCTGGAACCAAGAACATTTTCTATTTTCTTCGTAAAATAACCTTTAAACAGCGAAGTGCATTTTCTATTCAACGAATTTTCACTAGTGATTCGTTTTTTTCCACCTATTTTTAACATATTTTTGGACATTTCAAATTATTTTTTAACACAACTTATGACCAATGGCCTTGAACTGGCATTATCCAGGTGCCTAGCGCCATAATTTTCAAACAAAATTAACAGATTTTATCAGTAACTAAATTTAAGGAAGCATATGGTAATACATGCTTAAAAGTACTGGTTACAAAAAATATATGTTTAAAATTACCCGAAGGCGAACAATTAGAAAATATCAATGTAATTCATTATATAATTTTAATAAATAAAATTATTCTTTAGAGTAGAAAATACTGAGTATGGGAGAATGTTTTATTTCTTGTTTTCCTAGCAGATTTCTTTTTGGTGGGTAAGATATGGAAAATAAATAGATATTGATTAAAAAAAGAAAGTAAATAATTATTTTTAAAATAATATACAGTGCTTATGAATAAATTTGTTTAATGTGTTTTATAACGTATATTAAAAAGATGAATCTAACGAATTTTCCAAATAGCCAACTTTTTTTTCGGGATTTAGCAACTTTGTTAATTAGAGGTCTGACTATACTTGGATTCTCTTTACATATCCACACACACCCTAAATTCAAACTTTTACAACAATTTTACAAATTTTGTAAATTAATCTCGTTTGTTCAAAGTCAATCTTACAATTTTATTTCCCCCCACATTATCTTTCTAACAAATGATTCAGTTAGATAGAATGAAATTTGTTAAAAATATAAGCTATTTAGACTACTTACTACTTAATTCTGCGAAAAAATCGCATTTCATAATGAAAATTTTCTTTTTCAGAAGTTAATTAATATATTAATATCATGATTTAATTCCTTGGACCTTTTAACCAGTGTCGGCTTAAACGACATGGAGGCCCCTAGTCTTGTAGTCTGTTTTTGGAACACTAACAGAAAACAAGAACACGCTCTTGTTGGTACAAAGCGCGGGGCCCACAAGCAATTGCCTTCTCCGCCTCTAATGAGTAATCCGGCACTGATTTTAACAATGATATTTTATATAGCTGTGTTGATTAATTGCAAAACTTATCAAGGGAATCAATCCCCCCTTTTTGAAGTGATAACTTCTTTAGGCGCGTTTTGCTGGAGAGTGAACATGAATGATGCGTTTTAAGAAACCAAGCATTGTTACGCTCGGGTTTGTAACGCTCGTAACAATGAATCGGAATTTTCCGTAACAATGTAAAGTCCTTCAAGACTTGTTATAAGTATGAGAAACACATTCTCAACAATTGGTATGTGTTGCGTTATCAAGAGCAACAAGTCTTGAAGGACTTTACATTGTTACGGAAAATTCCAATCCAAATTGTTCCATGGCTAAGAGAATCTACATCTCTCTGTGATCTACAAAATGAATTTAAAGGTTATCCCAAAATAAACTTAAAACAATCACAGATATCTTCACAAACTTGTTTCGACAAAAAAGGAAACATCAATATATTCTTTGAATTCTCAAAGCTTACGTGCACATGCTTTGAATCTCGGTGACAGTGTTATGCAACATGTAACTATATAACTTTTACAGAAACTTGGATAAATAATGAAGAAAACATAGATAGACCAAATTTTCAATGTATTGCTAAATTCCACAGACATAATCACAGAACTGCTGGAGTTGCTATATATAAAAATAAGGGAAATACGACAACGTAAATCACTTCAGAAATGGATGCAGCATCAAATACTGCTGAATCATTTGAAGAAGGTATCCGACTACGTTGAAAACGTCATTTTCGGTCAAAAATCACATTTTCTTTTTATTTGATATTTTTAAAATTCAAACAACTATCTTTCTAAATCTGCCTTTGTTTTGTCTGTGCGATAATTAGAAAAAAAGTTACAGGTGTTTAAAATATTATTACAGCGGTGAAATTGAAACCGGAAGAAGTGAAATCGAAACCGGAAGTTGACTGCTTCACATGCTTTTTACCCATAATTTTTGCAATTTCAACCCATTATAATTTTAAAAACAATTTCTGGCATTTTTTTAAACTATTTTATTGATAGGCAACAATTTCAATCTTTTAATTGGACTTTTGCGATTGGCAACATCTGTTTCTTCTGACCTCATATGTTTTTGTTTTGATTTGAATCTTTCGAATGTTGCTCGCAAATTTCTTCAAAAACCTGATTTCTTTTTGCTTTAATTGCACAATTTTTAATTTTTAATTGTTTCTGAACATTCTGCTTTTGATATTATCAAAAATGAATCAAATTAACCTCTTGAAAACGCAACTATGCTGGTGAGACATTTACAAAAACAGTGGAAGTGTTGACTTGTAATGTTCTTGACTTGAAGTGCTCAAATTTGTAATGAACGAAAATTGGGATAAGTAAAGGTATTTTTACAGAACAAAAGAATGTTTTAGTGGAACATTAAGAGGTAATAGAATATTTTATTTAAATTGGGAAGTGTGTTTTCAAGTTTGTGTTTCTCAATTGTTTGAGAACAATCTGTACCTGCATGAAGATTACATGTATGGACTGACTTCTAATGTGACTTGAAAAATGCTCCGATTAAAGTTTTATCGTCCTTTTCAGCTACTGAAAAGCTAAAAAAGCAAAGTGTTATTAATTTGCAACCTATTTTTAGAAGGTGAGTGATTGAAAGATGATATTTACCTGTAAAAAGCTATGTTCTAAGCTGAACTGGCCTTGTATGACAAAAGGAGCATTTAGACTTTGTGAAAGTAAGTCTTGTTTGTGCTGCTACACCAACGGCTAAAAGATGCCATGAACGACACTGCTTTTTAAAAGCGAAAAGCATTATAAAATGTTTCAAAATGTCAGTTGAAAGAATGTGGAATATCCGTTGACGGCAGAGACACATGGACATTCATCGCTAAATGTGGTTTCTATAGAAACTTTATACATTGACACTGGGAAATTCTAGATTTAGAAATGTTATCAAAAGTTTTTAGAATTCTATAAGTCCAGTCATACATGCGTGTTCCTGCAATCATCTGGGATTTACTTCAAACAAAGTGCGTACAAAATCTTTGTATGGTTTTGCACTACGAAATCTTAAAAATATGTATTTCTTTTGTGATGGTGATTCCAAGGACACTTTTCTGTTAAAGATGTGTATGGTGTCAGCAATGTCATCATATGAGTGCATAAGATACTTCTAAGAAAGATTGAGTAGTCGTAAAAGAAATTTTTTAAAAGAGCGAGAAAAACCTCGGTGAGAAAAGAAAACTTATCAATGTTATGTTTAATAAAATTCTTCACTGTTTTAGCACTAACACCAATCACGCCAAAGCTATGCTAAGTGCTACAATAGCAGTATTTTTCACTGTTGCTCCAACAGGGAGAAACCCATATATGGGCGTGCCCGATTTGAGCTGAGAATTGGTGTGACTATCAACGAGGAAACAACACCAGAAAACAATAAACAGAAAAAAATTGTATGTATTTCTGCTTTGAAACTTTAAAATATTGTTAAACCTGTGTACACAAAGCAGAGTGATAAGCAGTTATTATAAAATTGCCTCCACGGTAAGACACAAATAAAAATGTATCATTTAACGCCTGTTTCTGGCAAATCATTTTGAAAGAAACTTTTATCGAGCTAAAACCATTTTCTTTGGGTACCCATATATTACCGTCATTATTTTTAAAAAAGCTTTCATTGATGTGTTAGGTATTTTGAAAGCATTTGGCATAAATGCAGGGAATTATATACTGCGTGATGAGAGATTTGTTGACATCTTTCGAGTCGGTGACTTGAAACAACATTTTTGCCTTTTATAAAATCAACCAGAAAAAAAGGAGGCCCAAAGAAAGAAAAAAATTTAACAAACTTCCAAAGAGTGGGAGTGTTACTTATAAATCAGGAGAGTTTTTAGTAGTATACTTGTCATATTTTGTTTTGAAATTGATTTTATAAAGTTTAAATGCATTTTCTCAAAACCATTTTTTTTGTAAATTTCATGATATTTCAAACATGATATCTAAAAAACTATTAGAGATACTTGTATGAAATTTTACACAAATGTTATTATTGGTATTATCTAGAGAATGACCTAAAAAGCTAAGAAATTGAACAATTTTAGTTATTTTATAGTTGTATTTCTTTCTGAAAGTTACGATAATTTGATTGAATTTCTAGTTCGCAAGCTCGACTGGCCATAACTTTTGATTCAAAAGAAATAATTTAACACTTGTAGGTCATTCTCTAGAAATGTGTTTTAAAAATGTATTGCAGCAATATTTTATGGAAAATATAAAATATTTTAAAAAATAGAGTGTTTGAAAAAATTCCAAAATTTGATTAAAATTTCTTTAAAAATTTTAATTTTTGCAAATTTTTATGTACATATATTATTTCTAACTGTACTTTTTATTATTGTGTATAAAAGTGAAACTAAAAATGCAAAAATATTAGGGATTTTTTGAAAACTTAAAAAAAAAGTCTCCGAACGTAGTCGGATACCTTATGAGTCACGTATCGGAGAAATGTGTGCAGTGAAATATAGAGTAGAAAATGGACAAATAATTCTAATGGTTACAATTTATATTTCACCAAATAAAAGTGTAGAGAAAATTATTGAATTCATTCACAAAAATTTAGTTGCCGGATTGTGTGTGAAGCCGGATCAACTCTTCGGAACCAATTGACGATTATTTTAAGTGAGAGTTTTAATGTAGATTTTTCTAAAGACAAATCAGAGCCTTTAGTAGGTTTTAAAATCCAAAAATTCAACTTAATTGTGTCAAAATGATCCAAATGAAAGCACGACGAAGTGCGGAACACTTGACGGAGTTTTTTTTAGATATTTAAATAATTTTGAATCTTAAGTATTTATAACCTATTTCAGCTACCAAAAAATATTGTTACCTTCTTACAATACAATTAATTCACAAATATGATTGTATATTTAGCAAAAAATATTACTTCATGAGTACAGACATTTGAATAAATAATTTATGACAACACTAATATCCCCTTGTTTTTTTTTTATTCACCTAACTAATCCCTGAACTAACATTACAAAATTTGAAGTTATCACTTCTATAGTGTGGTCATAAGCGCACACACTTTTTTTTTAATGTCGGTATTTGTTCTGACTTCTGAAGAAAACCTGATATTTTAATATCTGTAATCATTTCGCCAATTCTAGAGCTATTGAAAAAAATTTTCAGTAAAAAATATAATAAAATACTTATGATTGATTGTTTATTAATGTTGCACGTCGAAGCGACACGAGGAAGCAACTATTGGAAATGGACCTCCTAAATTTTGAACCACGGTCTAATTACGAGCACGACACTCCATTCTCCAAACTTCCAACACCACGCCAACATGAAGACGTTGAGCCTTTCTGCAGGTCTATAAAGGTACATGGAATCGGACCCACATCTCGAAAGAAGCAATGCCAGCCACGAGTTCGCCACCATGATCGAAAATATTAACGAAATTTATTTGAAAAGTGAAGTACATTTAAAATTAAAGGCATATACAGTGACCGCAACTTGCTAAAGTTATAGAAAACTTTTGAATTTTAAAAGAAATATTGACTTAAATCTACGGTAAAGTTGATAGTTCACACAGTGAGATTTTTTTCATAATATCTAATTTTATTCGAATAAAATTACAAAAATTACATTGAACACAAAGTATTGGTGGATGAAGAACATACAACATAGGGGGGGCGATTAAAATTTTCTAATAATTGAAAGATTTAGAGCAGAGGTTCCCAAACTTCTTTGTCTCATAGAGCTCTTGCCCTGTTTTTCGGTTTGGTGTAGACCCCTGTTAATTAATATACAATTTTTTTGCAAATTTAACTTAAGTGTCTTTTTAACATCTGGTACTACTGCTACTTCACTGCAATGAAGTATAGTGTTTAAAATTTAAAAAGCACATGCTAATTAATTAAATTAAAAGTTAATTAATACATAAAACAGCTGTTAAATGAAATAACTAAACAACAAACAAATGGAGGGATGAATCCGGCGCTACAAAAACAAATTTTCAACATTTTTCAACTTGTCAGGCTAACCTTAAATCTCTTCTATTAGTAGTTTCCAGATTTTTCTTTCTTTTTTTTATGGTATTACCATAGTCAAAGCTTTCCCAAACCTGTTTTCAAAATCTGAATAAAAGGCATTTAAATGTTGAACATAGGTTAAAACGTCCTGACAGATAGTGTGTGACAAATTGAGAAAATTCGGGACCTCCAGTATTATACTTCTTTAGCTTAACTCTGGAAAGGAACGCTGAAATGGTTCTTGTTTTAATAAAATTTAAGCTGTCACTTTGTAAGGGCAAATTAACCTCATGAAATTTAGTAAATAAATCTGTTAAATATGTAACATTTGATTTCCACTTGATTAAATTATCGTGTTGAAAAGTAGACCCTGAATGTCACAAAAGGAACGGTAACATAACCTGTTGTAGGATGTCATTAAAGTACCGTTGTGATGTCAATATGCCAGAAATGATCACCAAAAGGGACCCGGCTGTCAAGGAGATGGCACCCCAGACCGTAACGCCCTGTTGTGGGCCTATATAGCGTGTGATAGCCAGAGCAGGATCCCTTCGCTGCACTGGATGTCTCCAAAACACGTCTGCGGTTGTCGTCAAGACAAAGTTAGAAACGGGACTCGTCACTGAAGACTATGCGTTCCCATTAGCAGTTTCACGTTGATCGAACCTGCACTACTGCGATTAGACTTGTTGGTGTACAAGCGGGAGTAGGGGTAACGGTCGGCGCGAGCGTAAATTTTGCTCTCTAAGTCAGACCATTTGTGAGTCATGATGGTCACATGTGTGCGGCCACACGGTGGATAGTTGATATCGACGAAACCGGTGCTGTGACAGCTGCTCTGAAAATCGCTCTGTTGTGGCCCTCGGTCGACCGCTGCGTTCTGATGCTGATGTCTGTGGTTGTTGACCTATTCTTGACAATATCATCTAATCACAGTATCGCTTCGATCCAGATGTCGAGCGATTCTTCGATTCATTCAACCAGCCTATTTTAAACTCTGACACCTACTCGTAATGCGCCCGAATCCTTCGGTAAGATATTGTTACAGCCGACCTAAGAGATTGCAGTCGAAATGCAACAGAAATTTTGACCATTATATTGAGAATCACTCCTTGTACGCACCTGTTGAGCATCAGGAGCTGTTGCGCATTCTGATGCTGATGCATCAGAATGCGCAGTTCCGATAGGCTGGAGCTCCCGCTATTCATTCATTGGACACCGAAGTTTAATCATTTGCATGATTGGTCGAAATATCTTTTCATACGAAATTTCTTTACATTCGGGCAACTCTTTCTTGGTGCGTCGATTTTTTTTTAAGTTATAGAATTTATTTTCCACGCAATCCATTGAAAAAGTAGTCACATAATAATAAAATAAGTAACTTAGTCACCTCCGACTTAAGATACATAATACTCTGTTGTCACGTTCGCCCTGTTCAGTGCTGTCAATCATAAAAAGCATCTAAAAAACTGATTCACGCTTATTTATTCCATTTAATCTCAGACCTAAGAATAAATAGAAACACACACACATATGTAACCCGAGTGTGAAAAATCTGCATTCATATCCTGATTCTGGCAAAGCCCCAGATACGTTCCGCAGTCGTTAAAACCAGCTATCTGGATGCAACCACACATCGTTACAGTAAGGCATCTTTATTAATGCGTAATACGAGGTCGCCAATTTTTCACGTTCCTTAGCCGTCTCAGTGGAACGCTTTGTTTATGTCTATGGTTTGTTTGCTGCTGTCTTGTTGCCAAGACGGGAACAGATGTATACCTTTTTAAAACGCGCTCTCTTCCCGGATCTCGATAACTTTATGTGAGAGTGCCTCAGAATTTTTATGCAGAAGCTGAAATGAAGGAGGACGCGATTGTTTTTTAAAGCATTGAAAAATGCATGTTAGAACTAAGAAATATTTGTTGGAGATTAAAACTGGGTTTCATTTGTTTATACGCAAAATTGATAACGTAAAGACTGCTATAAAGATAACTGTTGTAGTCGACAACAGTAAGTCGTAAGATATCATAGTCGAAATGCAGCAGAATTTTTGACCATCAGACTGAAAATCGCTCCTGATATACACCTACTGAATGCAGTTCCGGTGCACTTTAGTTTCCGCTATTCATTCATTGGACACTAAATTTTAATCATTTGCATGTTCGGTCCAAATGTTTTTGCAAACGAAATTTCATTACAATCCTTCTTGCTTCGTCGATCTTTTTTTTTTTGTTATAGTGTATATTGAGTTAGGGGCCATCTTTTCGTCAACAAATTCCAATGTGGACAATATTGAACAGATTGCCAGAACAGTCTTCTGGGCCCATGGTACTATCTGATTTGGTCCAATCGTGGATACATCATCATCATCCAGTTAGTTTTAATTCAGAAATTTTTTGGAAAAACTTCAGATAATTATACAGACATCAGAGGCAAAGGTTCTAAGGCCATTGTGTATTTCAGATCGATATCTTGACTAAAAATCAAAATTGTTTCTGATACCTACATTTTGGGTTGATAATTATAAATTATCTTAAAAATACTTTTCTATAGATATTGATTTATTTTGCTATCAATAAACACCATCTCATACAAACTTGATGCTGCCCCACATAGCACACTTATAACGCCATATTGAACTCTTCAACTACGTTGATAAGATTAACTTTCACAATCTTTCTTCTCCATACTGTTATACATCCAAAAGAATGAACCATGCTTAAATTAGTATCCTCTGCAAAACAACATGAAATTGAAATAAAATATCGGCTTAGTTATCCTTGATTTTGAGGAGGAAATAGAATTCCTGTTTCTTAACAAAAAGATTCTGCTCGCAGAACGGCCATGTAAATTAGCCGATCTCAGCTCTCCTTAAAAAGTGATTAAAATCAAAGGGGAAAGTTAATTAAATTCAGTAGAAATTTTTACAGTGTTCAGACGTGGATTTTTTACAAGAGATTTCTAATGTACTATCTTTTATCACGTCGAGTTAGGGATGTCAGTCTGCCACTTATCTTGTTTTCGATACGATTTTACGTACAATAAACAGTCAAATTGAATAAATTTACTAATTAAGCAACATTTTAAAGTGATTTACCACTTTGATGATGGAAAGCAGGTCGGCTCGGTGGCTTACAGGTAGCGTGCCAGCTTCGTAAGTCCAAAGTTGTGGGTTCGATCCCGTTTGGAGTCGGTAGATTTTCTAAAGGCGAACTCTAGGTACGCATGTCATGATTATATAGGATGTTAAAGATCCTTCGAATATCAACTTGGCTCTGGTACTCTCGGCAAAATTAAATCACGACATTATTTAGTATCTGACGGGAGCTTGAATTAAATTAATTCGAGCGTCAAAATTTGGTAGCGAGAGCCGCCATTAGATGGTGCTACCATGAAATGATTCTCACATTTGGATACTTGCTGTGTCTGTAAAGGCTTAGTTGCCAATATTTCTGATATTAAACAGAATAGTTTTGAGAAGTAAACAAGTAAAGTTTTCCCAGAAGGATATTATAAATATTACTAAAAAAGAACAGACTATAATGTTATTCATCAACATATTAAAAAAAGTATTGGTGTCCGATCGCTTTTGCGGTATTCACTTTCGCCTTCTGTTTGCATTTTTATTAATTCTAGTAAGAATTAAATATAGATTATTTATTTTAAAAAATTAGGCTTTTTATTTCAAATTATGTTCAAGCTAAAAGGCTTTCCCGACAAATTTCTGGAGTCCGACCACTTTTAGAAGCCACTGCATTTAAGTTTCCCGTAATATAACTTAAAACTAAATTCTAAATTTTAAAGAAACAAAAATAAATGCAAAGTGCAGACAAATTTTGCATAAATATATTTCATACCTGACATGTTTTATCACAAAAATATAGAAAAGAGCACTGACTGCATCGTTTCAAGTTACTTTGCCTGTAAAATAAATATTTTATTACTTTACATGATTCTACATTATTCCTAATATTTTCTAGGAAGAAGCTAAAACAGTAAGTATTTCTGTGATAAATGATTATTTAGATGCTCTGAAAATAAATATATGTAAAAATTTTGAAGTTTTTTTTTTCTTTTTCTTTATTTTTTGAGGCTACAACAAAATTTGATGAACATATCCTAATTTTCTAAAAATGTGCTCTAAAAACTTTAAAAAACATTGATTTTTTTTAAAAAAAAATATTTATTACACATTGAGTTTTAAAATGTTAGAGCACTCCAATAACTCTTAGAGGACAGAGCAGCATTGCTACCTTGCAAAATTTAAGTTGCAATTTAGAGCATTAAAGATAATCATAGCAATTATAGTTGAAGTAGTTGGCATTTGAGATGGGGGAGATAGGAAAATGGATGATGCAGAGAAAGAACACTAAAAATAAAAAAAAATAAAAAAATAAAAATTAGATGAAGAATTATAGCATGGAACAAAGCAATGAATTAAAAGTTATTTTAAGGCAGAATTTTGGCTTTAGTGCAAAGCAGCAGTAGTGGTTGTTCTAAAATTAAAGATAATGTGATTTACTTACCTACTTTTACTTTAAGAATCTTCAATTGTTATTAACAAATAAAAGTTATACATGAAAATAAAAGCACTGTTTTTATTTAAGGATATATACCATATAATAAAGAGATCAAACTTTTTAAATAATTTATATTCATAATCTGTCAGAACTGAATCCACTTCACAAGTATAAAGAAATATTAATAAAATATATACATATACTTAAATATAAAATATAATGCTACTAAATGTATAGCATATTTTTTTTGTAATAATTTTCCCTAAAAAAAAAATGCAGCACAAGTAAAGGAAAAATGTGTAAGTATAAAGACACAATGATAAACTTATTTGTTTTAGGAAATGAAAAATATATGAAGGCATTATATATAGTGATATAATATGAAATATATTTTAACATAATGAATGTTTTTTAGATATTATCTCAAAATTTTGCTGATAGTCTAAAAGAAAAAAAAAAAATTCAAGGAAGCTGATAGTCTAAGGAATGATCTGCATGTAATATATTTTAACACATCATGAATGTTTTTAGATGTTATCTCAAAATTTTGCTGATAGTCTAAAAGAAAAAAAAAAAAAATTCAAGGAAGCTGATAGTCTAAGGAATGATCTACATGTCATATATTTTAACACATCATGAATGTTTTTTAGATATTATCTCAAAATTTTGCTGATAGTCTAAAAGAAAAAAAAATTCAAGGAAGCTGATAGTCTAAGGAATGATCTGCATGTAATATATTTTAACACATCATGAATGTTTTTTAGATATTATCTCAAAATTTTGCTGATAGTCTAAAAGAAAAAAAAATCCAAGAAAGCTGATAGTCTAAGGAATGATCTGCCTTAAATGTCACAAGAAGAATCAAATAAATTTCCATGATAAATAACAAAACAAGTTAATTTATCTGGAGTACACTTTATAAATACTTGACAAAAATACTTTAGAGAATTAATTAGCCTTTTTAATGCAAAAAGTTTTCATAACTTTTTAGCAACTATTTGATAATATACACTATTGTCTGTTAAATAACGAAGATGTCTAACTATCCATCCATTTAAAAACATCTTTTCACACTTAACTATTTTTTCACTAAACAAAAATCTCCATTTTATACTTGATTCTGAAAATTCTCAAAAAATTCAGTTTTGCACAAACTATTCTTCAGTACCTTAAGATTATTGCAAGTTATCAAATCAAGTTGGTTATATGATCTTTAATTATGAAAGATACGACATACATCCCTCATTCAGTTATAAATAAAATATAAATACGAATTCTCAACGTAATACTGATATTTACACTGAAATTTCTTGACAGTTTTTTGTTTGTTATAAATTTTTTGTAACATTCTGTGAATCTTCCAAGTGGATTCTTACATAGGATTTTCTATCATCATTCATTAATTCGTTTCACACCTTCAATCTGATTTATTTTATTACAAATTATATATTAATTAATTCCGCTTTATTAATACATAAATTGTTGACATGCATACAGTAAAATACTAATGAAAAATCGGAAATTACACGTTTTGGATCCTTGAGCTACAACAGGCAATCAAACAGAAAATAACAAATATGTATAAAGTAAAAATTTATACTGTAAAATGAATTAGTAAGGATTAATCAGTACACAGGCAATTACAGAGGTTATTATACTTTTTAATAAAATACCGGTTTCACTTACTTTTGAAAGCAATAATCACATCTTTGTCCTCTACAGTCATTGTTAAGTACATATGCATAAGGTTTTGATACAAGAATCAACTCTCCTAGCTGAAAGCATGACATTTTATATAGATTTTTTAAAATAATTTCTGTAATCGCTATCGGAAGAAATCTGAAAATTATTTCATAACAAAGAATAATTTTAAAAATATTTCTTTTAGAAGATGGTTCTTAATTAACGATAATTTATTATGATTTTTACGACGAAATTATTAAATTAAATACATCTGGAAGTACTTAAATCATCCCGCCATACCTTGTCACCGACATAATACCGAAAATAAACGTAAACATCTGCAGGAAAAAAAAAGCTATAGAAGTTGAAGTGTGTAACATTGATTTTTAAAAAAATTACAATAGCATGTATGAAAATATTTCTGCTCTTAAGCCTTAATTTTTGATTAAAAATTAATTATTTAAATTTTTAAAATAAGAGTAGAATTCATTCATTGTGTATATTAATCTAAATAAAATTCAAAATGAATGCTTAATTATTCACAACCACGGTTTGTTAGACTTAACTGTATGAAAATGATTTGTTAGCTAATTTGTTTACATTTAAGTTGACAGACATCTTCCCTGATTGATTGAATGATAATTAAAAAAGAGAATTTTTGCACTCTCGCAACGAAATACGGAAAGACAGCCCGTATTTCAGTGTACTGTTTTGTCATAGTGCAGTATCAGCTATTTTCTTGATTCATTGTTGAATTTTTAACTTGGAATTTTTTATTTGAATGATATTTTAATAATCATGAATCTCAACAGTTTAAAGTTAAGTAAAAATGTTTCCAAGTTGATTTATAAATCATATCAAATAGATTCTCTGAGAACAGCTTCTGCTTCGAGTGGTATAGTTCACACTTTAAATGTTAAAAGCCAAATTGAGGAACGGAGGAAACGCGCTATTTTGGGTGGTGGTGATAAACGTATTGAAGCTCAACACAAAAAGGTAATTTTGAATTTATAATTACAACATTAGTTTAATTTTTTCAACAGTTATTCAACTATAAAATCTTTTAGATATTGAAATTTTACTTCTTCCTGTGTGACGAATTTTGTTTCTTAGAAAAACTGCATTATGTTAAAGTCATTTATTAAAATATTAATTTGAAGCATTAACTTTTTATTTATTAATTTAAAATTATTCTTAATGTAAATAGGGTAAACTGACTGCTCGGGAAAGAATCCAACTGTTGATGGATGTTGGAACCTTTGTGGAGTATGATATGTTTTCAGAGCATACATGTACTGATTTTGGAATGGAAAAAGAAAAAGTTAGTTATTTTTTAACTATTAATAATGTTGTAAAAATGTATTTGTATTTATATTATAAAATCAATGATACATGTGTAAAATTATGGAGGTTAATATAATTATTTATATCAAATAAAATATTTATATTGGCAGAATATCTCATCATTTAAGGATATTTTATGATTTAGTGAATATTGGTTGATGGAATTTTATGCATGTATTGAATGAATTTATCATGTAGTGAGCAATCTGTTTGTTAAAATCTGAATTAAATAACTAGTAGATAAATCAATCATTGATTGTAAATTCATATATTTGTTGTAGAATTTTAAGTTTTTGACGTATTTGTTTAAGAGCTTCAGCTGAAATATTAATTCATTTTTTGTTTTTCTTTATGATTTAATTAAAAGTATGTAAATAATGTCCAAAATATCTATGATTATTAGAAAATGTATAAAATTATTATTTTTTTCATAGAACACAGCTCTTTCAAAAATTAATTTATAACCTCTTAATTTGAAAATTTATATTTCTGTTTATAGAAATATATATGTTGATTTGAAAATAAATATACATTATAATTTTACATTACTTGCAGAAAAGTTATTTATTGGATGTATTAATATTTTGTTTTAAATGATACATTAAAATAATTTTCTTTATCAATATCTGTATCAATTTTCTTCATAAAATATTTGAATGAAATTTTTCAGTTTTTTAATAAATTTTTCAATAAGTAATTTCTTTGGATTTTATAAATTTTTCATTTTATGTTATAAAAAAATTTAAAAGGCAAACATTTTGAGGGAAAAAAATAAAGAATTAAATTTGCAGATAAAAAATACTAATTAAGAATCAATCTTTCTGATTCTATAACTGAATAACGTTCTAGAAACTTCATAAACAGCATATGAGTCAGAAACTGGAGAGTTTTTATAAACATTAAGAAGAAGGGAAAAAAAGAATTAGGAATTTCTTTCATTTATTACTATGCAGACATTTACATAAATGGAAGCCCAGTGGGTGAGTGGTAAGTGCATTGCGCTTCCACAGCACAGGTCCGAGGTTGAAACCCAGGCTGGTCAAGGTTGACTCAGCCTTTCATCCCTTCAGTGGGTTGATAAATGAGTACCAAGCTTGCTTGGGAATATAACACTGGGGGTTTCATGTCAGACTGACCATCTGACTGGAATATCTGCTCATGCACCTGAGGGCTCAAGGTCACATATACTGGTTGGGCACAGTAGGCCTTGTCCCTCATGAGTTGTCACATCACTGAGTTAAGTTATTTACATAAATGATGCTTTTTGGTTGAAAATTTTTTTTATTCTAAACTTGGATTTATATTTTGTTGGATCTCTATTTAATGAAGTCGCTTATTCCCGAAAAAAAGGTGTGTTATGTGGAAAATTTGTTAAATAGAGATTCATTTTCAATACGTGTGATGTTCTTGGATCCAGGGAAAAGTTTAATTAAAATTTTTTATGCAAAATACAGGTTAGTGAAATAGAGGTCCTATTATATTTTCTTCCCCCAACATTGTATTTTTAAATTTATTTGCAACTCTCATTTTACTTTAACTTCAAAATTTGATTCTCAAAATTGATTTTTAAAATTCTTTTTTAAATTTAGTACCCAGGTGATAGTGTGGTAACAGGCCACGGTCTTATTCATGGTCGCAAAGCATTTATTTTCAGCCAGGTAAATTACCACATTTTGTTACGAATGTTTTGAAATTTTTTTTCTATTTATTATATTTTAAAGTTCTCTAAAAATCTAACTTTGCATTACTTCAAATAATTTTCAAAAATTCTTTCTTTTTATAAATATTCTAAAATTCAACTTAGTTATAATTGAAATTATAATTTCAATTGCATTTTTACCACCATTATATCTTTTTTTTTTTTAAAATTCTGGGATAGAATTTTACAGTTTAAGCTTCAAATAGTTTTAAATAAGAGGGATATATATAATTTCATTTTTTAAATATATATATTAGTCCAAATGATTAATTCTTCATTTCAGGATTTCACTGTGTTTGGAGGAAGTCTTTCATCTGTACATGCAAAAAAAATATGCAAAGTAAGTTGAAATCTTCATAATATTTTACATAATCTTACAGTTGTAACTTCAATTTTTTTTTAATTATAAAATATTCACATTATGTTTTCTACCATCATATATGTGTGTGTGTGTATGTCTTTTAAATTGAAGCAAGAAATTAGCAAAACAATTTGGATCAAAGTAATTTATATATATACAGTCAGGTCTCTTTTTATGCGGATTTTTTTAATGCGATTTTGAAGTTGTGCGGTTTGTATTTCAAACATTTGCGGTTTTTATTCCAAACATTTCTAGATTTTTGCTATTATTATTATTTTTTATACTGAGACGTAGATCGTAGTATTCCGAGAATTTCCGTATCTTTTTGGTGCTTACGTCTGCGGCTCGGCCGCGACAGTCTTAGATTCGCATTCGTTATTTCAGTAGTATACCGATACGATATCATTATTTCGAAATTATATTTTCTCTTAGCGGTGCCTCGTTCATTTTTATAAAAGTTTCACTTTAATAAGTGGCGAATTTAAGTTGCAATATAATAAGCAGCAAATTTTGATTTCTGGATTTAAAGTGAGTGTCATAAAGTTTTATTTTTCATTAGGAAATCGTATGTGTAATTTTTTTAAATTTCTTTTCTAAGATTTTATTTGGCACAATGGAGGAAAAAAAACATC
This sequence comes from Trichonephila clavipes, assembly GCA_019973935.1. Classification (NCBI taxonomy): domain Eukaryota; kingdom Metazoa; phylum Arthropoda; class Arachnida; order Araneae; family Nephilidae; genus Trichonephila; species Trichonephila clavipes. The sequence goes on from BMAU01005255.1 coordinate 17,043, forward strand.
AAAGACAGTCAATTTCGTTGGAAACGAAAATTGCAATTTTATGTCGCTTAGGAAAAGGAGATCTACGGCTATTGGAAAACATTTTAATTTAGGCGAATCTACTGTCAGAGCAATTAAAAAGAATGAAGCTGCAATAAGAAAATCGGTCATTTCTGGTACAAAATTAAGCACCAAATTTGCATCGTACACAAGGGATGTATTATTAGAAAGAATGGAAAGAGCCATCGCAATTTGGATTGAGGAACAAGTTCAAAGAAGGATTCCTGTAAGTGGTTATTTAATCCAAGAAAAAGCTCTTCAGTTTTATAAGTCAATGAAACAGTCAGAACCATCAACTTCCACTTCCCAAGCTGGAAAAGAATTTTCAGCTAGCAAAGGATGGCTAACCGGGTTCTTAAAAAGAAATGCACTTCATAATATTAAGATAACAGGGGAGAGTGCGATAGCAGATGAAGGAGCAGCAAAAATATTTCCAGAGGAGCTAGCGAAATTTATTGAAGATGGGGACTATTCTGCTGATCAAGTATTTAACGCTGATGAAACAGGACATTATTGGAAAAAATTGCCCAACCGTACTTACATCGCAAAGGAGGAAAAAACTGCAAGTGGACATAAAGCAAGTAAAGATCGAGTCACCTTATTACTTTGTAGCAATGCATCAGGAGATCGGATGTTGAAACCTCTCTCAAATAAATCTCTTAGACCACGCGCCCTTAAAGGTAAAGATTTAAAACAACTGCCCGTGCATTGGATGGCTAACCCGAAAGCCTGGATGACAACAGCTATTTTTACAGAATGGTTCAATAATTGTTTCGTACCAAAAGTGGAAGCCTATATGAAGAAAAAATCTCTCGATTTCAAATTTTTATTAATTGTTGACAATGCAGCAAGTCATCCGCAATTAGAACATCCAAATGTTCAACTAGTATTTCTTCCGCCCAATACAACAAGCCTTATTCAGCCATTAGATCAAGGCATAATTGCAACTTTAAAAAAATATTATATTAAGGCAACGTACAAATTCATCTTGAATAAACTAGAAAATGAGTCCTTAACATTAAAAGATGTGTGAAAACAATTTTATATTTTTGATTGCTTAATTCATGCTGGATTTGCTTCCGCTCAAATAAGACCTAGAACTTTAAATGCCTGTAGGAAAAAGATTAAAAGATTTGGCCAGCATGTGTGACAGACAATACAACCACTCAAACATCGACACTATCAGATGAAATAATAATTTGGCACATGAAATTGGAGGAGATGGTTTTAATACCTTCAGCCACGATGATATAGATGAATTGCTTGTGGATGATGCATTAAGTTAATGATATTATTGATTTAACTTTAGATCTAACTGTAGACGGCGTCGTAGGTCCAGAAGGTGATAATGATGAGGAAGAAAAATCAACTCCCCTCACTGGAAAATTAATTCAAGAAGGTCTTCAACTTGCAGTAAATTAGAAAATCATTTTCTTATTAATGACCCCAATTCTGAACGAGCCTCTAAATTACAATGTGAGCTGCAGAACTGCATGTCTTGATATCGTGAACTATATAAAAAAATAAAAGAATCCATCCCAAAGTTTAATTACTGATTACATTGTCAGAAAAGGAAGAGCTACACAGAACGAGAATGAAGTTTCTGAAAATTCGTGGCCTTTACCGCAAATATCTATTGCATAGACAGTCTCTTCTGATGATGAAGGTGATTTGGAACCACTTCGCAAACGGTGCAAACCATTATCAGATAGCGATAATGATTAAAAATGCAAAACTATGTGTATTACTTTTCCATAAAATAAAATGAATTAAGGTTTGAATACCAGTTTTTTTTTTTTTTTTTTAGCTTTTGTATGAATTTCTTTCAGACATTCGAAGTAATTTATCATGCAGCCTATTTCTTTTCACTTCTGCAATTTTTTTATGCGGTTTTAAGTTAATTTTAACTAGTTGTTTTGGTTTTATGCGATTTTAGAAAACTAAGGAACGTATCCCTACTTTTTCCATTCAAGTAATGTCTTTTTTAATGCGATTTTTTTATATGCGTTTTTCGGTAGAACGTATCTACCGCATAAAACGAGACCTGACTGTATATCCATAGTAACACATTTTTAAACTTGTACAATTAAGATTGTGTGGTGAAATAAAGTTTTATGGCAATAATCCTCCCTTTTATTGTTGATATTACATAGCTAAAGTAATAGAAAAAAAGCGCAATTAGAAATAATGTAAAAAAAATTAAAAATACTAAAATGAATTTGTATTAAATCTAAATCATTTATATATATGGTATATATATATGTGTGTGTGTGCATGCACTTTTTGTATCTCTTACCATATTTTTATCAATACTTAGATGTTTATTTATAAAGTAGTGAAATATTTTTCAAAATTATTTCATAAACAGTAAATCAAATCTTAGCTGTAGTATTTTACATAATGAAAAGTACAGGAATATAATTAAAATATATATATATATAAACCAGATTATATATTATATTTGTAACTATATATATTTGAAGTAGTTCACTTTATTAAATGTTTTCTAATAATTAAAATAATAAAATTTAATTATGTTAAATTATTAAACTTTAAAACTCTTCTGTATACGGAAAAAATTTACGAATATTTTATATATTTTCAAAGATACATACAGAAATTCTGTGGGTAAATATTTCTTATAATTTTTCATTTAGATTATGGATCAAGCTATCCTAGTAGGAGCTCCTGTAATTGGAATCAATGATTCAGGAGGTGCTCGAATTCAAGAAGGTGTTGAATCTCTTGCTGGTTATGCAGATATTTTTCAGAGGAATGTTTTGGCCTCTGGCGTTGTTCCTCAAATCTCTGTTATTATGGGACCATGTGCTGGTGGAGCTGTATATTCACCAGCATTGACAGATTTTGTTTTTATGGTGAAAGTGAGTAATTTCTTTCAATTTTTTCAAAGTAGAGTACTGATCATGTAAATTTTTGTGTTATTGAATTTTATTTGATTTATTTCATATGGAATTATTGACATCTTTTTTGATGTTGATTGTATTTTCTGTTTAAATAAAAGTTTTTTTTTTAAAGTTTCCTAATTGTTCTGAAATCTTTTAAAGATATGTTAAAATAATTTATCATAAGTTTTTTAACTATCTAATTTAGTACCTTTTGACAAACTTTTTGGAAATAATTTATTTATGTGCAAAAAAATTATATTAGTTATACTCTTTAAAACATAATGAAGAATTTTATTGGTAGTGTATCTTATTTTTTCCAAGCTGTCCTTACTCTGTTGAATTAAAATTTTTGTATGAATTTCATTGTAGGATACTTCTTACCTTTTCATTACTGGACCAGAAGTTGTAAAGGTATATTACTTTTCCTCTTTTACTTACATAATATCTTTTTACTTAAAAATATTTCTATTACATTTTTTAAAAGTTTTATATATGTTTATCAGTGAATTAAATACACTCGGACCCTGATTTAACAAATTCATCGGGATCGAACATTGTATTCATTAAACTTAGGCTATTCATTATTTTGGGGTCCAAAAAATACAAATATTATGCACTAACCTTTTGGAAATATTATAATTTGTGGCTTCACAAAAAATGTCCATTGTTAGATCTACACACTTTTTATTCAGCTGCTAAAAATACTATTAGCACCAAATTATTGGAAATTTTAAAATATTGACTAATGGATGCTTTACAAGCTTTTTAATTCCTCACTCAAAAGATTTCTTTCTCGATTTTTTTTTTTTTTTTTTGCTTCTGAGGAAAGTTTTTCTATTCCGGACAAAAAAGATATGTCATTTGAAAGATATCCAATTTTTTTCTACTCCAAATTAATAAAAATAATTTTTTTCATCTATTGAAATAATTCATTGGTTAGGGGTTTGATATTCGTTAAATAGAGGTTTTTACCTTCATTTTGATTGGGAAAAAAAGAAGACTGTATTTAATTTATAAGATTTTGACTATTTTTCTCTTCTCTCTCAATTTTGTTTTTTGTAAAAACAGTATTTAAATGTTTGAAAAAATAAATAGGATTTTTAATATTCTTTTAAAATTAAAAGAAAAAATTATTTTAAAATATTAGTATGAAGAAGAGTTATGCAGAGAATAAAATGTAAGGATGAATGTTTATTTGTATTGAATACAATTGAAATCCACATGTAATGAATAACCATTACAATGGTTATATTTGTAAAAACTCTATAGTTCTTTCAAAATATCCTTTTTTAGGCTGTAACTAATGAAGACGTTACTCAAGAAGAATTAGGTGGAGCTAAAACACATACTACTCTTTCAGGTATAAAACTAATTTTTTCCCCTTAGAAAATTCTGTTATTAAGTACAAGAGATAAGAATAAAATATAGCAAAAATAAATTAAACTTTTTGAAAAATGAGTAGTTTTGCTCTCAAGTTGTAATATTTTTAATTGTAATTTGTTTTATATTCATTCACAGGAGTTGCTCATAATGCCTTTGAAAATGATGTTGATGCACTTCTTAATTTGAGGAAGTTTTATAACTTTTTACCTCTAAGTAGCACTGATCCTCCACCAATCAGAGAATGTGATGACCCTTGGTATGAAATTGAAATCTTCATAGATTAGAGAGAGATTCATTTTTATTATGTATGTTTTAGTGTACTAGTGTAAAGACAATAGCAAAATTCACTAGTGTTTTATTCTTCTAAAATTTCATTATCATTTAAATTTTTTTAATAATACTTTTTTTTTGTATAATTTTGAGTCCTCGTATTGTTTTGGAATCAGTTGAAAAAATTAGGCATCATAAAATGTTTAATTATTTAAACAGCATAAATTTGGTATGAATTATATTTTAAATATATAATATTTTTTAGATTTTCTTGTATTGCATCTTATTATTTAGCACGTGTTATATCTTATTTTTATAAAATTTTATTTTGGAGTTTACAGAAGCAGATCAATTTTTATGTATCACTCTTCATTATTTTGATGTTTCTAATTAAATATTATGTACATTTTTTATTTTTCCCTCATAAACATAAGTATTGCAGCTTGTGTTTCATTGTATACAGAACAGGGATGTGTTAGTATAATCTGAATATTTAATGCTTTTGAAGTCATGAGTATTTTTGTTTTGTTTTTTATACTATGTTCATTAATACAAAATAATAGGCATATCTATATGAAATTATTGAATATTTTTTATTTATATTTTATTTTCAAAATATTTGCTTTTTTAGAATATCATGAATACTTTCTTTGTATATTCTTTATACTAATAATCATTTTAAAGATATTTATTATGTTGGCTGTGGTATTTTAAATAAGTACAATTATAGTTTTATTTCTTTAGGGATAGAAATGTCCAGAGCTTAGAAACTGTTATTCCACTGGAAACCACTGCTGGATATAATATGTTAGATGTTATTTTAGAAGTAAGCATTTATTTTATTTTTATGCAATGGAAATTGACAATTTTTTGTTTCAATTCACAAACATATTTATGAACAAAAAGCTATAAACTTTTCTGTAAAAATAAGCAATTAAAATATAATTTGTTTTCTTTTTGCTGAAAATTGCTATTTGTGAAAAATTTAATTTAATTATTTAAAGTTCAAATCCTTAAAGGAGTTACTTTTTTAGCAGATTTTGTCAAGCAAAGTGTTCTAAACCATTAGATCTATTAAATAAAGAATAAAAATACCAATTTTTTGGTGAGTCACATAACTTACAATTTTAAGCTTGGCATTGAAACAGGTGTTTACTTAAGTAAAAACACTTAAATGTCTGCATTTTTTTTTATCTATGATAGCTGAATGCTGATGAATATGTGGCTGAGTGAGAGAGACAGTGTTTGTCAAATCTTCAAGTCATTGATACCTGCATTAAAGCATGTTAAATCTATTGAGGCTTAAATTCTTCGTATTGATGTAATGTAAAAGTTTGGAGACAACAGGATGCCAGTTCATTTTTAATTCTCATAACCATGCTTCATATTACAAAATCTGTCACCAATAGTCCTTATGTTGCTTCAAAATCTGACATTAATAAACAATTAATTAATCAGTTTCTCTCTTTTTCTCTTAATAATGCTCATATGCATTGCTTTAGCTTAACTTTAATTATTCTAATAAAATGTTTTCCTGCATTTGTATCTTGTTTATTTATGCTTTGTTATGTTTTAGATTGTGGATGAGAGAGATTTCTTTGAAATAATGCCAAACTATGCCAAAAATATCACAATTGGATTTGCAAGAATGAATGGGCGCACTGTAGGAATGGTTGGAAATAATCCCAAATATGCTGCTGGTAAAAATCGAGCTTTTCATATTTTTGTACCTTTTCTGTTATCAGTTTATTTAAGAAATATTTATCATGTAGAATTAGAAATTTTACTATGAGTTTAATTTTATAATTTAAAAATTTTTCAGGGGTGTGTGGGGGAGGTGAGGATCACACACATAAAGTAAAATTTTTGTAGCCAAGATGTCCTCCTTTTTTTAAGACTTAACATTTGAAGATTTATCACCCATAGCCTAGCTACAGTGGCGTAACGGAAAATAATTGGGCCCCTCGCAAGGTCAGAACTTGGGCCCCAAGCCAGATATATATATATATATATATACATACATACAAAGAATTGCAAAACCATAAAATAATGTACCTTTACACATCACGTAAAAATATTTAAATATTAAACTTTTAACTGAATATAAAATCAACCTGTGTCTGAGTAAACAAAGTAAATAATGTTTAACATTAGAGAGTATTTATAGTATTTAAAAAATGGAAAATCTAACAACAGTCGACTGGTAACTTAAATAAAAACGATACACTAAGAAAAACACAAACACTGTAAAATAATATTTTCGATTTCAGATCCTTATGATAGAAAAAGGGTATAACTTACCAAATTTTTCGTTTATGAATCCCGGGATGATCTTGACCTTGTTCATCAAGTTCCCTGGCATTACTACTACTAGCACTTGCACAAGATGATGAACTTGCGGATATTAAAAAGTTATCCAATTTTGCATATTTGCTATTAATATTATACTCCTTTTCCTTTCAAATTTTTCGTTTTTGAGAACCACTCAGTTTTTTTTAACTCCACTCATTTTAGGGCTGCATTTCTTCTTGTCTTATTAACAAAATAGCAATATAAGAACCAGAATAATTAATTCTGTTTATAAAAAGTCCTAATATTACAAGAGAGAAAAATGAGATCAAAATGTTTTATCAGGGAAGAAACACTCCCTATATTGAAGTGCATTGAATATAAAAATATATATGTTCTAAAAGCAATTTTGTGAAACATTTCTCATTAAGCTTTATTTGATTGAATACTCATAAATCTATGGAAATTTCTGTGGGCATATGGGTTTCTAAATCATAAATCTAGACCATGTAATCATTTAAAATGCTCTCTATGCGTATTCAAGTATCGCGATACTATTTTTCATGAAAAAAGCATAACAGATGTACGTTATTTACAAGTTCGCTAAATGAAAATGAAATACATGTGGGGGAGGGGAGCTAAAGACGCCAGTAATTTACTTTGCTACTTCAGTAAAAAGTAACATGTCTTTTTTTTCTCCCTACCGCTAACATGAAGTATACTAAAAAAACAGTGATGAATTTTTTTATCTTTCTAGCATTTTATCCAATTTTCTGTCTGACTTTCTTTTTATCTGTTAGTAATTTAGGTTTTGAATGAAAACCCACTAAAGAAAAGTATCTCTTTCGTCGCGGGGATTACAGAAAATTAAAATGTTTTTTGATTTGGTTATTGGATCTAAGATATCTAATAAGCGATCAAAGTTTTGATTTTAAATGATGATAGATCGCCAATTTGAAAATCGCTTAAAAATTGGATTTAAAAAAATGTAAATCTAATTTTGTGAAATTCTATGTTAATGGTGTCAGTCTAGCTTTGGGCCCCCCACAGTGCTGGGGTGTACATTACGCCACTGCCTAGCTAGTTGGTTTAATATGATATGGATTACCTAAAAAAGTGCGGCTTCTAAATTATGTGCATATGAACTTATGTGTTGAGTTTGATGAGCCATTTTAAGTAAAACAGAGCCACTTACTGGAAAGAATATGAGTTCGTAAATGAAATAAGATTTATATAAAACTTTAGAATATGAATATAAAGAATAACAAATGCTACAGAACGAATTAAGTGATATATTACATCATAATGAGTGCCATGTTGCTTACTTTCAAATCAATATCAATAAAACAGCTCATTTGTACTAGCATTGTGCTAAAAAATAAGTTTCAATGACAAATAATTAACACTTACACTTTGTTAACATAATAAACATTAATTCTTAATATTAATGGATTTTACTAGTAATAGCTCTTGAAATAAGTAATGTATGGAATTTGTTTATAACATTTGTATTTTTTGCAAGTTTATTATGTACAAGCTTGAGACTCTTATTATTTTCAGGATGTTTGGATATAAATGCATCTGTCAAAGGGGCTAGATTTGTTCGTTTTTGTGATGCTTTCAACATACCAATAATTACTTTTGTTGATGTCCCCGGATTCTTACCAGGTAAGTGTTTCATATTCTGATGTAGCAAGCAAACTTTTATAATTTTACCCCATTTTTAAATTGTGATAAATAGATGATTAATTAATATGTTCTGATTTTTCGATTTTGGAATTGATGATAATATACTCAAACCAGTGGCACACACAAGGGGGGGGGGTTAGGACCCCCCCAAAGCCCTGGATTTTTTTCCGATTGATTATAATTCTAAGTATATAGTACGTAAAATTAAATTAAGTATTTGTTATTAATGATTAATTTTATTAATTAATCCTAATTATTTATTGAATAATTAGTTTTTTACTGTGTTTTGTTCCCGAAAATCGACAAAATCAGAAGAAACATGATACAAGATTAGTGAACTTTCGATCCCGGACCCCCTGAAAAATTCTGTGTGTGTGTGTGCGCTACTGACTTAATCTCAGAGGTGCAACAGGCCATGAGTGCCCATCCCAGTATATGTGACCATTGGGAACTGAAGTGCATGAGCAGATGCCCGATCAGGTGGTCAGTCTGAAGCAAGAACCCCAGTGTTGTAAGTCCCCAAGCAAGCTTGGTACTCATTTATCGACTCGCTGCAGTAGCGATGAAAGGCTGAGTTAACCTTCCCCAGCCCTGGAATAGAACTTGGACCTGTGGTGTGGAATCACGATATGCTACCACTCAACCACTAGACCTCAATGATAATATTGTGACCAATAATTAATAATTAACCACACATGATTATTGGCGAAACATTTAGAGTTTTTCATAAAAACATTAATTCAAAATCACATTTTAACTTTAAAAGTTTTTATTTTTATCGAAGAACATTATAATTCAAATAATTTTCTAAATTTTCCATTAACTTATTTTTTAAAATAATAAAACAGTGAAAATCATTTTGCACAAAACTGAAGTAACTGATATATTTTTTCTTGTTAAAGATACTACAAAAAATACCCAACTTATATTTAGCAAAATTAAGTTTATTGGAGTACACTTTCTTTACATAGATATGTATATATGCATGTATTTAATAAAAAATCAATGAAACCAAAACATTCACAAGAAAGTAATGATATTTAATGCAAAATTTTCAAGTTTTTTGAAAAACAAGACATTTATTAAATTTTTGGAAAATAATCTATTTTTCTGTGTATTGTCTTTTTTAGCATCTAATTGTCAGCAAACTGTTTGATGTTGTTCATTTTGTTATTCATTTCACCAATGGAATGTGCATCTAAATAACTGTGCTTACTTTTCATGATCCTCATTTCAGTTTATGTGGGAACAGGAACTGCATTATTCATTATTTCATTTTCTTTGTTATATTTTTTGAGCTTTGAACAAACTCCAAAGTGTGTTTCTTTGTCTGCCATTAAATGGAGTTGTTCACACATTATCACACACACACACACACACACATCATCTACAATGTACTCATTGCTAAATTCCAAAGCTAGCTGATAAGAAATGAGATGTTTTTTTGTGGCATTTGTATGGGTGGAGGGTGAAAGTAGTGTAGATGAACAAAAACAGTTTGCCTCACAGGCTTTTCCAAGGGTATTTCAAAGCAAAGTAGTCTCCTTTCTATGAAACTTTGAAACTACCACTCTTTCGTTTCACACCCCTCTTAAATTTTGCCTACACGTCTAGTGTTACCCGTATTTTGTTCATTCCCAGATAGGAAATCTTTTTATGTTAAGAGAAGAAAAAATGTGTGAAAATTCATAGTAGTTTGTAGGGATTGTTGTATTATTTTGTGTAAACTGATATTTCATCTGAAGTTTTTTCACCTTAAAGGTTCACTGTGCATATAACTATACTTTGCTAATAATAAAATAGGGAAAAAAATAATATTGACTTTTTCTGAACACATCACATGCAATAAAATGCATTAAATTCAATCATTAAAAATATCTAACAACATCTGTAAAAAGAAAAAATGGGATTTTTATTGAAATGTTAATAAATAATTGCATGAAAATTTTATATTTAAAAATATATTATTGAAACTATTAACTATGTATGAAATGTTTTTATAAATTTTAATATTTGAGGAATGTATCAAAATTGGAAAATTAATTTTTAAATATAGGTTACATCATTATATTTTTTAGACACATTACCAAAATTCTTTTTTTTCTCTCTATTGCTTATAATTTTTTTGGGAAAAATGTTTTGAAGAAACATTTATTTAAAATGAGAGGAGAAAGTTAATTATTTTTTTTAAATTTTTTACTTCATATTTTTAAAGGCGTACATTTTGTTATAATAATTTGTATAAATTCACAGGCACTGGTCAAGAGTATGGTGGAATTATAAGACACGGAGCTAAGTTACTTTATGCTTTTGCTGAAGCCACTGTTCCAAAAATAACAGTTATTACTCGAAAAGTAAGATTTTTCACATTATAAATCTCGTGTTTTATTTTATTTATATTCATTATTCATCATTATTTAATTTCTTTCAAAATAATTTTTTTGGAACTTTTTAAGTCCTTTTTTTATGAAACTTCTTTTTAAGTTGAAAAAGAATGTTAAAATTTGAAAAAACTGTATTATATCTTATATTCTAATACTGTTTTGCCTTTTGTATTTTAATACTACTTTACATGTAAAAATTAGTACTTTAATTTAATTTTGTGAACTACATGATTCTTTTTAACTATACCTATCTTCTCTTAAACAGAGAATTTTGTGAGATTAGATCAAAATAAGTGTGAGATCATAAAATCAATTCATAATTTTGTTTTGATGTTAAGGAAATAGAAAATAAGAGTAATGAAGACAAAATCAAATTTTACTTGTTTTAAGGACCGCAATTTTATTTTATGCATTAAGGAAAGAAATACGTATTTTGATGTATTCCTTTTCAAAGTAGTTAATAGATTTGATTTGTAATTTTATTTTAATAGTAATTTAAAGCATATGCATATTATACTTAATTTACAGATTGTATGAAATAGGTCATGTGGCGCAAAAAAGTATTAAAAGCCCCCCATAAGTGGATTTTAATAACTTCCAAATTTAATATAAAATAATTTCTTAATTATTTTTTTGAGAATGTTTAAGAATGACTAAGGTGTGTGTGTGATCTACAAAATTGAAGGAAATTACTATCTTTTTATAATTTTTTTACTAATTATAAAATTGGTAAATTCTTATAAATTTTTAAATCCTAAAACATAATTTTTAAATTTAACCTGTATTTACGTCTTATAATAATTTTTTTCCCCTTAAGGATTGAAATAGCTGTAATCAAACTTTTTTCTGGAAATGTTTCTAAATATTCTAACATGTCATTCATATTTTTATATTTTACATTCACTTTTCATTTGTACTAATTTGTTATTAGTCTAATAGTCTGTTATTTTTCATTAGAGACATTATAAGACCCCCCCCCTCTTATTGCATTAGATAAGAAATATTTAACACAATGTTTATTAAATTGTAAAAAAGCTGGATTTTTTCAAATTTTTTTAATTATATTTTGTTTTTATATTGTATTTAATACATTAATTTGTATATGTAGATATATATTTTAAAATTTTCTTTCCAATATAAATTATAACTCTAAATATTGTATGAATCTTAAATTCAAATATTACTTTTTAGGCCTATGGAGGTGCATATGATGTTATGAGTTCCAAGCATTTGAGAGGAGATATAAATTATGCCTGGCCAACTGCTGAAATTGCTGTAATGGGAGCAAAGGGGGCTGTTTCCATTCTTTATAGAGGAAAAGCTGATGTTTTGGAGAGAGAAAAAGAATATAATGCTAAATTCACTAATCCATTTTCCGCTTCCATCCGAGGTTGATTTTCATTTTGTGATAATTTCAATAATGTTATTATATTTATATACTGTTTTACTTTTCACAATTAAGAATAATATTAGCATTAAATTTCATTAACTCTATTATCAATTCATATATTATGAATTTATTTTCATCAAGTAATTGTGAATTAAGACTTGTGTGTCATGTTTTATTAACAAAATATTTAAAAAAGTTACTTTTTCATATAAATAATTGTGATTATTAATAATAATGGTGAGAAAATGAAGTTTTACTTTGTTTTCCCTCACAACTAAAATGTTATAGAAGAAACATTCATAAATTTTATTTATCAATAAAGTGAAATTTGTGGTTTAATGAAATAATAAAAATAAGCTGAAGGTTATTATTTTTTTCTAAAAATACAAATTTAGTAGTTGTAAAATCAAAGGTGTGTTAGAGAAGCAAAATATTCAATTCATGTATTTGTAAGAGTTGTTCTGTTAGTTGGTAAATGATCAAAATAAAATATTATTTGCGTTGTTTACCTGGTGCAGTGGCTCCCAAACCTTTTCACCTCATGGAACCCCTAGAACTGAAAGGTACTTTCGTAGAACCCCTAGAACTAGAAAGTGTTTTTGTGGAACCCCATTTCATACACATATTTCGAAGAATATATCTCAAAATAATATTTAAAATAGATCTACATGTTATGGGCATTTTATGTAAAGGCAATTAAAAAAGTATTGTTTCTATTATTAAAAAATTATAATCTAATTTTTTAATATAATTTTCCTCATTAATAATATTAATTTGTGATCCAAGTGTCACTTATCCATGCATTATTTAATAACTGAGATATGTGCTTACTTTTTTTCACACAAACTTTCAAAGATCTATTGAGAGTAAATGCAATCGCATTGCTTATTTAGAGTTTGTTTTATACTTTTTGTGTAGCCACTCACGTTAAGAAATATATTTCACTTAAACACAATGCTCTGAATGATATTAAAATGTTTATAGCTGTATGAGAAAACCTGTGTATTTTGTATGAATTTTCAACCTAAAATTTAGATGTTGTTCTTTTTAAATTTAGATCATAACATCAAATCTGTTGATATGTTGTTTCTTCTCCTTCATTATAGGTATTTTTACCACAAATAAAAAAAGGTGAATTTTCCATTAGAAAACTATTTAGCTTTGCAAGGCATTTTGTTAACTAACGATTAGAAATTATCTTATTTTAACTCGAGATAGTAAACAATAGAATATTCTCAATCTAATAGGTAGTATATATATAAAGATAAAGCGCTTTAATATTTATTATATTGTAATAAAAGTTTTAAAAAGTGTTGCAAAATAAAGTTATTATATATAAAATTTTCTGTTTTACTGAATAGAAGATTAGCTATGGATACTTGTAACTATATAAACTTGATAGAGAACATGAATCCATTTTGAATACATATTTATTTCTTCATTTTTTTCATTGTGACTCGTGGAACCCTGGGTATGCCTCATGGAACCCCTGGGGTTCCGTAGAACACAGTTTGGGAACCATTTATCTGGTGTATTGAAATTTATATTTGCATTTTTTTTAAAGTTTTATGTCATTTTTATAAAAATGTATTCATAATTATGTGAATTTTTCTTATATTAGGATTATTTTACAATCAAAAGAAGAGCTTAAGTCCATTAATTAAGTGGTGAATGTCTCTAATACTCTTAATTTCTTTCTTTTAAAGGATTCATTGATGATATAATTGACCCAAGTACTACTCGCTACCGTATATGTCGAGATCTGGATCTTTTGCAAAAGAAAAAAATGGATGTGCCATGGAAAAAACATGCAAATATGCCTCTTTAAAGAAAACTTATAAAATTATGTGCTAATATGATATATCATCTTAAAATACTTTTATATGGTTATTTGTTTATATTACATGTTTATAAAATACTTGAAAGTGAAACAGGATTAGCATTTTATTCTGTGAATCTCAACTAGTTATCAATTATAAGAATTCTGATATTCTGAGCTTACATTTTTTTAGTATTAAGTATTACGTAATCACCAATATTTTTCAACAAGCATATAGGCAGTTAATGCTATATTTTTATTTTGTAGTTTTAAAATATAGTTTTAGTATATTTTCATTTAAACTGTGTTAGGAAAAAAAACGAGCTTATGAATCTTATAATGTAATTTTTATAAAATTTAATACCATAATCAGAGTAATAGTTTTTGTTTATAGTTCATAAATTTATCTACTTATCGCAAGTTATATCTTTTTGTTTATTTTTTTACATAGTTTTTTACTTAAAACTGACTTTTTAAACCAGTGTTCCTGTTAAAAAAGAAAATATTGTATTTTTCACTGTTTAAGGACAGTTTTTAATATAACTTTTTGTTATGTTTTTTCATAACATTCCCAAGAAAGTATTTTATTTTATTAATAATACTGTTAGAAGCATTATTTTCTTTAAAAAAATATAGTGTATTTAAAAATATTTTTTATATATTTTGTTATGTTTTAATATATATTACTTTAATGAATATTCATTCCGATATCATTAAAAATCAATATAATTGTAATTAAGTGAAATATACTTTTGTTCTGTTATATATTTTTAACAATATAGTTTTTTTACTTCATCTAATGTCTCATTTTATAATTATTCAAAGGTCTTTTCAATCTTGTTCTGTAGCTTTATGCATTTAAATACATTGAATTATATCACATGTTGCAATTATTTTTTATATGCATAGAAAGTTTGTGTTAATCTATTTCAATGAATCTCATAAATTTATCTACTTATTAAAAGTAGTATTTTTTTTAAAGCTAATGTTGTTTTTTATATACATAGAAAATTTGTGTTCATATATTTTAATGAATCTCATAAATTTATCTACTTATTGAAAGTATCTACTTATTAAAAGTAATATTTTTTTAAAGCTATTGTAGAACTAATTTTATATTTTCATTTTTGTTACTATAAACTACAAACTTTTATATACAGTATTTACATTTGTTATGCAAAGTATGTAATAGCTTTTATGAATGTTAATTGAGCTTAAACTTTTATAATAGTTCATATAAAAGAATGAATGATCAAGTTAATATATTTTAAGAAATATTATATTTTCTGTTATGCAGACTGTATGTGAATTCTGAAACTGTTACATTCTACTATGAATAGTGTATCATTTTTATTTTTGATATTAATTTTGTCTAATAAAAATTGCATTGGATTTGAATTGTTATAGTATATATATTATGTCTAAAAAGTATATTCATTTGTTTCATAAAATAAGATAAGACTTATATAACTTCCATTGGATTTGAAGCTTTTTCATTGTTCCTTTTTCAGCAGTGTCATGAATTTGGGATATTTCTTTCCGTTAGTATTTCTTTTATATAAAAGGTAAAAGTTTTTTTTTTAATGCATTAATCTTAATATAAATATTTTCTTGTCTCTTATTGGTTTATGGATAAAACAAAAGCATTGGAATATTTTATAGTTCCTATCTACATACTATTTTGAATTTATGAATGTAATGATAACTCTATGGAAATTTCACTTCCCTCATCAAATCTGTAACAGTGCATAGATTTGAATTTGATGATATTCATCCAAAAGAGCAAAAAATATTAAAGGTTTCTCACAAATTAAATTTTTTGAATATTTGAAAATATTTTGTCTGTTTTAATTATTTATTTGTCTGTTTAATTATTTATTTGTGGAGTTTTCAGAATTTTAAGAAATATTATCAAATATTGGTAGAGAAAATATATGAATAATTCCAGATGAAGCTTTATTATAGTTTACTTTCAAATCACAATGTATTAAATTTGAGGAGAAAAACAGTTTTCTGTAAGATTAATATTAGGTTCACATGATGGATTATGCGAACCTTCAGATTTTCTTTTTTTTAATTTATATTTTTATGATCAAAACATACACAAGATAATGATTCTAGCAGTTCATTTTAAACTTTTTATTTATGAAATAAGATTTGATTACAATTCAATAATCATCAAACTTTTTTCCTCTAAACATTAAAACTTGCTTGTGTGTTTTTGACAAAGCAAAGTGCGTCTTCTGATACTTATGGCTTCATATTTTAGTTGATGGAGTTCTTTTGGTAGCATTTGAAAACTTTTCTTTTGTTTCGTGTTCATCGCTTTTCTCAAATTTACTTTAATATGCATTATTTCAGCTGGTCCATCCATTTTTTTTATCAATTTTAACTTCCTTCAATAGAGATCAAAGATGACCATTTCTTTTTTATATACATATTCTGCTCATTTACCAAACCACAATAAGTCGTACAACAAGGCAATCAAAATCACTAAGTTATTCATGGGGGGAAATGTAGCATGAACACAGAAAATATTTTGGAAGAAAAGGGATCGCGCCGGGAACTCAGTCAAAACAAGTACCTTAAGATTGTAAAAAATCGTTTGTCTCTCCCAAAAAAGAGGGAGATATGTGACACAGATATTTCAGTTCCTATTAAGACTGTCAAACAGGAGGATAGTGTCAGGGCCATTGGTAACAATTACACAGTTTTGCCAGAATTACCAATTTCGTGCACTCTGTGCTCGCTCTCGGGTTAAAAGTGTATTTAATACAATATGGATGCTCTAAAAAAATTGTGTAAAACGTTTTTCATTATGCTTTATATGTCTGAGAATACTCATAAAAATAAATCTTGGCTAAGTAATCCTTCAAAGTGCTCTCTGTGCTTTTCCAAAAATCATAAAAATATTTTACAAGGAAAAAAGCGCAGCAGAAATAGTTTACAACTTCCCTAAATGAAAGAACAAATACTTAAGAGCAGGGACGTAACTAACTGTACAAATAAGTTCGAAGGTCAAACAGCAGCAAATACATTCTGCTACCTTCGGCTAAGATACAATATTTCAATAATAACAGTGATGAATTTTCTATCTTCCTAAATTTTTTTTTTTGATTATGTGTCTGGGTTTTGTTTTTTCTTTGAAAGAGTAGTATTTTAGGTTTGAAAAGAAAACGTAATAAAAAAAAATCTCTCATCATGGGATTACAGCAAATCAAATAAAAGTTTTTTCATTTGGTTATAGTATCAAAGATAGTTAAAATGAGATTTTGAAGTAGAAGCTTTTATTTTTGATGACGTAATGTCGCAGATGATATATATAAATTATATCAGTGTAAATGTGTATTTTTTATATTATGTCAGAAAGTATTTTGTTTTACTTCATTCCAGTAAATAATTATTTTTAATCTTATTTTTCGATATGCTCGCGTCCCACAGTTTGAGAAACGCTGCATTAGGGTATGTTACAGAGTACTCTAATTCCTATATTAAATGAACACTTATATAAATAAGATATAAATTTTTTTAAAAAAAAAAATTGAGTGTACTTACGTATTATTTCAACCTATTGGCGACATTATATGAAACGAAGCACCTGGATGCCAATTCAGCTCGTTCAACACATAGGTAATCGGGGTTGCCAACTTGGCGAGTTATTAATAGAGTTGGCGATTGTTTTAATAATACGAAAGTACTGAATTTTGTAATTTTTTTTAAAAAAAAGTTTCTGTTTCTGTTCTCAACTGCAGAAAGAGTAGGGCGTGATTTATCGCCCCATAGATAAATGACTACATGCAAATTTTTATTAAAAATGCATTTATTTTTTCATCCACTTAACCGAAATTTCCTGCTTTTTTCTGATTTAGAAATATAAAAGAATATTGTTCTAGTGACTTTTAATGTTACCTTTAATTGGCCTACATTGCACGTCAAATTTGATCACTCCGACAATCGATTCATTGTTTTGATAGTCAGTTGAATCCACACACAAAAAAACTAAAGTTTTTTTCTCACTAATTTTTTTCCCGTATATCTCAATGTATTTCACTTATTCATAGTTAGATGCATAACCATGGACACATTTTTATGGTAGAGTTTAAATTGTGTATGATGAATTCAGTAATATTTTGAAATGGATCTAATTCGGTCGGTTCGAACTTCTACACCAGAAGCCGGCAACCTTGTAGCTGTGGCGTGGCAAGCCAATCTACCGATATAATTCAGCGTGCCACTAGGAGAACATTTTTGAAACAATTCGATTACAGCTATAACGCATACAGAGTTAGCAAGAAGGGGTCAATAATGTAGATTTGCAGTTTCATTATATATTAATTTTGCATCATTTAAAGATATTTCTCAACATGAGAATAAACAGCATAAAATATAAAACCATTTCTTCAAAGAAAATTAAAATTGTACACATATATTATGTACTTTAAAACATATTTATTAAAATAAGAAACAGACAACATAAAATATAAGTATTTCCTTTCCTTATACTTAATTAAGGTGTGCTACGTGGAGGCCATGCGAAACAAGCTTTATCATGAAGCCCTTTGCGGCTAATCCATTGGTCGGGTACGGTGATGTTCAACCAATCGCGTACCGAGAGATGCCATTGAGCACCATCTTGCTGCCAAATGAAGTTATCTGGTTCACTTTCTTCCAAATGAGGAAGTAGCCATAGTTGTAGAGCATCAAGATAGGCAGAACCAGTTACAGTTGGTTCTCCGAAAACGAAAGGCCGAGATATGGCACAAAAACATTCTATTTAGGTGAGTTTCGTTGCGATTCTCGTACCTCGTGAGGATTTTCTAAGCTCCAGATGCGCACATGTCCACTGGAACGTTCGTTGCACAGTAATAACAGATTCTGTCTTTGGAAACTGGGGAACACAAAACGCTTTCTGTTCACCAGTCGTCATTTTTCTACCAGCGCGCTGATTGGCGGGGAAGGGGGAAAATTAACATACGCTTCGCGCGGATGCGCACACATGTGCCAGCAAACAAAACTGTTTCAGTTAGTCTTTCATTCTATGGATGAGTTATAAAGGGTGTTTTTTTTAGAGGTATAGAACTTTAAATTGCAATAAAACAACGATGTATTACTCGATTGACATGAATTTTTTTTTATTCGAAAGATATCTTGTGGCATTACATTTTAAATATGATTTCTGGCATAGGACTGCCACAGCTGGCTCGGATGTAGTCCAATCTGGACGTCCAATTTTCGATGACTTTTTCCAACATTTGTGGCCGTATATCGGCAATAACACGGCGAATGTTGTCTTCCAAATTGTCAAGCGTTTGTGGCTTATCCGCATAGACCAATGACTTTACATAGCCCTACAGAAAATAGTCTAGTGGTGTTAAATCACAAGATCTTGGAGGCCAATTCATAGGTCCAAAACGTGAAATTAGGCGGTCACTCAACGTGTCTTTCAATAAATCGATTGTGGCACGAGCTGTGTGGCATGTTGCGCCGTCTTGTTGGAACCACAGCTCCTGGAGACATCATGATTGTTCAATTCAGGAATGTGAAAAAGTTAGTAATCATGGCTCTATACCGATCACCATTGACTGTAACGTTGTGGCCTTCATCGTTTTTGAAGAAGGATTCCACCAGCCCGTAAAGCGCACCAAACAGTCAGTTTTTCTGGATGTAACGGTGTTTCGACATACACTTGTGGATTAGCTTTATTCCAAATGCGGCAGTTTTGTTTGTTGACGTAGCCATTCAACCAGAAGTGTGCTTCATCGCTAAACAAAATTCGCTTATGAAAATCGGGAACAACGGCAATCTCGTTTTGGGCCCATTCGACGAATCTACGCCTTGCTTGATCATATTTTAAAATGTAATGCCACAAGATTATCTTTCGAATAAAAATTCATGTCAATCGAATAATACATCGTTGTTTTCTTGCAATTTAAAGTTCTATACCTTTAAAAAAAACACCCTCTACTAATAAGTTAAATATAATAAATACTATAAAGCGTTGAAACTCCGATATATTCATTTATAAACACCCTGTATAATGGTGGTTAATCGTCAGCAGATTTGTGGCAGGGCAATCTCAAGTGATGACTGCTAATGTAACACCAAGCATATAGATTGTGTGTAACTTAATGTAACTGAATCCATCGCAAGAAGGTTCGGGAAAGGTCCTTCCATAAGGATCGATATTTGTCCTTTACAGTGAAGCATGCCAGGAGTACAACAGTGCCTTGGCTATTTTGAGAACTTCATGTAGCCATGGGAACTCATGTAGCCAAGGGATTACTTGTGGACGCCCCCTTGGTCTCACCTTGAACAGCAAGATTAATTTGAGACAAAGAACCACTAAGAGCCCCATTTTGAATAATAATATTTATTTATTACTTCAATTTCTCAAAAAAATCTCTGTGATAACATGTAATACTTTTATGTTACGTCCACTAAAGGGATTTACCTTTATAATAAATTAAATTACGAATGATGCAACTAATTAATAATTACGCTCAAGATCAAGTAAGGTCTACCGAAATAGGAGGTCCGAGAAATACACGTACTCGAATTCTTAACTTTCATTAACCTTCACTAATTCGACTAAACTGACGCTTATTTTGAGCGTACGTAAATTATATTTACCGCTGGGTATATATCAGCTTTCTGGTATTTCCGTTGAATAGCAATACGACGTCTTCACGATTCTAATATCCTGGAATCCTCTAATATTGCGGTTAAAGTTGTTGGCTCAATAGCCTTCCATCGTCTACCTTGCTAGCTCACAACGCTCGACTTAAATACCATATCTATTTTGCATATCCCGTTCATCTTTTTGGAGTTGATTGGAAATAAACGCGAATTTATATTCCCCCAAAAGACGCCTAAGAAGATTAGTGGAAAGGTCCCGTACAGATTCGTCTCATACTTTTCAAGAAGTCTACTGGAGAGACAGATCTGCTGACAAGAAGACCTGGTGTTTGCATCATGCTTACTTCTGCGCACAGAAAATCCCATTTTGCATGGTGCGGAGAACATGGACATTGGAGATGGGATTGGCGTGATACTTCTCTATTCACTGATTATTCCAAATTCAACCTAATTGTCGATTCTTAATGTGCTGCAAGGAATTAGCATGCGAAAATGATCAAATTGATCAAGAGACGGCTCTGTTTTGTGGAGGAACTGTTTATTTTTTGAGAGAGAAAGCGACGTCAAATGTAGAGAGAATGAGGTAGCCAGCGGGAAAAGATGGCTGAAAATGGTTTGAGATGATTTTATGACGTAGTTTGTGTTTTGCGTATGTAATGTACAAAAGCGCATTTGTAAAATTGTGCTGTAGGTTAACAAAAAATAATAAAAATAGTTATACCGGTCAAAAGAAATCATTATTCCAAATACAACGAAGTAAGATCATACCAATAACTTCATCTGGCGAGAAGCAGAGAATTGCTACACGTTCTCTAATATGCTAGAAAGTGACTGGTATGCCAGTGGCAGTTTGATGGTCTAGGAAGAACAATGTTGGAAGAACGGCATCAACATTCATGTCTTTGACAGTTTCTGTCTTTGCTACGAGGTATATGCAGGAAATCTTGAAGTTCTATATTCACTTGTTCAGGTTGCAGGGTCATTTTAAGGGGTGACTACGCTCGTCCACATAAGGCTTGTATGACCGACGAATTTCTGAAAAAATAGGATATTCATCTGATGGATTGGTCAATCAGGTATCTCAACCTTAGCTCTTACATCAAACGTAAGTGGGATATTCTTGAGAGGGCAATTACTACTCGCTTCCCTCCTACCAGAACCATCAAGAACCTGAAAGCAACATTTCCTGAGGAGTGGTACCAGTTGTCACTGGGACTCGTAAACAGTCTCATTTTTAACATGGATTTTTGAAAAGAACGTGTAACTTGTAAGAAGGGACCACACTCCAGTGGCGTACACAAGAGTGGGGGGTTCAAATGACTCCCATAGACCAAAAAAATTTTAAATTTTTAGCATACAGATTATGTCTCGGAGCTTTCGTCTAAGTTTTTAAAAAAATATAACCTCTCTCTCGCGGGAATGTAGTCAGTGTGCACCAGTGACTCGAATTAACCACTCACTCTCCCAACTTGTAGCATCCCTCCAACGTGAGGACTTTGAGTACAGACACATTTAAACTGCATCAGCTCCGCTACTTGACAAGTCTTCAGTGGAATCGGGACTCGCTTGAAGCACAGACGGTTAATATTCGATCCAATGATAACTTGGCTTCTGTGATTGCGAAATATTAAAATGTCGTGGAAAAAAATGATTTTAAAAATATATCACCATACTATATCGATACATAGTAAGGAGTATGAATATAAAAAAAAAACCCTAAAAGATTGGAGAGAAAATTTAGAAAAATCCTTAGCATTTTTTTTATTTATATGTTTAACTTGTCGTTACCATAGTTATGAACATTCACAAAATAAGCCCACGTCACTAATTTTCAGTGGAGCTCATGGGAATTTTTCAAGGGGAGGGTGTGCAGGGTCGGAAGTCCACTATTCTCGTATCATACTCAAATACGCCGCCCTTACTTGGTCCGTAGCCAAAAGCCCTTGTGTAGCTGAACACAGTGCGACGTTAATATTCACTCACTCAATACGCCGCCCAACATATTCTTTTGATTTTGTCAATTTTCCGAATTAAAAACTGTAACATTTTTTTTATTGAATAAATAATTGGCATTAATTAATAAAATTAAGCAATAAAAATAATTTAAAAAATAAGTAATAAAATTAATTA
>BMAU01005256.1:0-34436 GCA_019973935.1 Trichonephila clavipes
AGCCTTATGAACATTCCCACATTTTTCAATTAACTCGTCTGGTTAACGTGGAGGGCTCATGATGAAGAGAAAATGGTATTTAACTGCTTCTGGAGAAGGTAAGGAATCATTCTTGCACTCACTTTTGAATATCTCAAAAACAGCACAACTGGTAGGTTGTTCACAACCTGCCATTTTTAGTATTTATGCAAATTAGATAAATGACGGTGAAACCAGCAGTAGACACCAAACTATTGGACGTCTGCACGTTATGTTGGTGAGTGTCCCGCTTGATAAAGCAAAATTTGTTAGAATTGCCAGACAATGGCTCAGCTGACAGCCCAGTGAGAGAAGGAATATTAACATCGCACTGTTGCACACACGAGGGCATTTGACGACGGACCTCATAATTTTAAAACATGGTCAGAGCTGACAGCCCAATACAATGCAGATCCACGTGCAAGCATTTTGGAACACACACTTCAGGAGACACTGTTGAATATGGGACTGCACAGCAGGCGTTCCACACGCCATTGCTAACTACACCCACAGTGAGCCCGGGAACATCGAGACTGGACCATGGATAAACAGAAGAGAGTTGCCTAGTCAGATGAATTAAGATTTTTCATTCATTTTGCTCATCGTTCTCTTTGAGTGCATCGTCTTCCAGACGAGAAACGTAGCTCCCTCCGAACTAAGATAGACTTTAAAAGCCATTTTGTAGGACTCATGCAGTGTTAAGTTTGATGAAGATAAAAAAAAGTGCAGATCTTTTTCAATTTCTCTGCAAGACGTTAATTGTTACCAACCTGAAATCCTAATCAAAATTACTGACCTACAGCATGATATTAAATTGACAAGCAAGTATAACGAACTTATTTCAACTGCAAATGATCCGAATTATATTGAATTTCGGAAATTTGTACAAACACAAGCAATTTTCTAAACTCGTACGATTTGGCTGTCAGATATTGTTGAAGGTACGGACTAACATATGTTTGTGAACAAATATTTTCTCTATCATGAATAAAATAAAATCAAAACATAGCTCAATATTAACTAATATGCACCTAAAACCAACTAATTTTGCTACCTAAAAACAAGCTGTTTTGTTTGTTCTTAATAGCTAATCTTAATATAGATGACTTGGTAAAAAAATAACTTCCCATTCAAAAGCCAGTTACTCCTTTTTATTTTATACCTAACCTCACTGACTATGAAACAGTAAAAAGTTTAACAAAAATACCCAAGTTTGTACTTTTGCCTTATATATATTTATTATATTATTTTTAAATTTCCACTACTTAAGACTAGCATAGAAAACGTGCTATTAATGTAAACATCTCACGACAAGCCTAAAAAAGTAACATTTCTTTGTTTGTTGGAGAAACACACATAATCAGATGGGCGGCACCATCTCAAAAAAAGTTTGTCACCCCTAGAATAAAGGGAGGTATGATATTTATATAATTGTATAACTTTGTTGAGTCATTATTGAATTCTTTTTAAATTCCTATTATATACACAGTTCACACTCTCCCTATATATATATCTCTCTTACTTAAATTTTCTATTGTTAATAAAATACTTTTTATTCATCCACTCAAGTTCAAATACATTTTTTTAAACTTGTAGAGGATGACACTTGATGTTAAGTTTTTTTTAAATATTAATTCACTAATTAAATTTAATAAAGAAATTATAGCAAACAAAATAATAGTCCAACACCATATATAAAAAGGAAAATCGCTCGTAGAGTCCCTGTAGCGCAATGGATAGAGAGCGTTGAACTTCTAATAAAAGTGACCGTGTTCAAAGACGACAGAACTTTCCTTTATACCCAATAAATAAAAATGCTAGTAATGAAATTTAGAAGCATGGAATTTGATTCCAGATACATTTAACTGTTTGAAAAAGCTGGCTCATGTTATTCTAACCCTATTTTCGTCAACCTATACTTGTGAATCATTATTGTCAGAGAAGAGAGAGAGAGAGAACAACATTAGACTCACTTAGAAACCGTTTGGCAGACAACTCCAATTCAGTATGTGTTCTGTTAAAAGTAACACCTCACAATTCTAATGTGTTATTTGTCATCTAGATAATTTGCAACAACAGAAGTCACACTAATGTTACTTTAATTTTAATTACACGTATTTACTAATATACAGAACAAAATGTATTTATTTGAAGTTAATAAAGAGTTTTGAGATTTTAAATATTTAATTTTAGGTTTTTCACAATAAACACGGGTCAAAATTATTTGACGGTATACACACACGGCTCTCTCTACTTCATTTAACATTTCTTTAGAAAAAATGGCACGTAGATTCATAAAGGTTCGCCACCCCAATCCTAGATTAACATATTTCAGTGAATTGCTAAATATTCTTAATACAGTAAATGTCTTACAACGGTGAAGAAATCTGCGGTTCTGATGCTAAGAGTAAAACAGAAAACTTTAATTATTTTTTAATAGTTAGTTTCTAAGAATCTAAAATAATAAAACAGATTTCAGATTTCCATGAATCTATCAATCGTTACATATAGTTAGCTTAAAAATGTCTCAAAAATATATTTTGATCCAAAATAATAGACGATGTACAAAGAATTCATTTAGTAATGAAATAATAGAAATAAACATTTTTTTAAAAAAACATATATTTATTAAAATCAAATTTCTATAAGTAATAAATAAAAGAAATATTTACAGATAGCTATTGAAACGATTGTTTTTTTTAACGTTTGATTAAACATATAAATATATATGTTAGAAAAAAACAGTATGGGCGAAAGCCTAGATATATATATATATACTAGCTGGTATACCCATTCTTTGCACGGGTGAATTTAAAAATTAAAAAATACAGACTGAAGGATAAAGAAGTTTTTAATGAGTTAATTTTACGTGAATTGTATGAATTAAACAAAAAAAAGCTTTTTACATAACTCAGCTGAACGAAAAAACCATGTTTGCTAAATTTTAAGTCTTTGGATATAATTGCTGATTTTTTTATTATTTATAACGCCCCGTAACTTTCTTGTGGGTCGATTTTTGAAAACACCTACCTGCTCAGCAAAAAGTAACACATTGTTGCAAATTTTGTGTAATAAACGCTAAAAATAGTGTAAATAATTTTTATCTGGATGTGTAATACGCGCTAATATTACTTTCTGATGCATTTATTTTATGTTAAATAGCTGTTACCCGCGACTTCGTCCACGTGGAATTTAACACAAAAAAGTGTTTAATCACTTCGCAGAGTTTACGAAAACTCTTCTTCTACTTTGTGAATCTATTTTTCTTTTTTGTTTTATTTTTTCCTTTGCTTTTTGTTGAGCAAATGGTGAAACGGACGCATGCCTGACACTGTCGATGGGGGTGAGGATTAAAATCTTTACGATCAAAATAGGTCTAAGTAGCAAGTAGGATGAAACGCGAACACAAACGAAGCCGCAAGGAAGAGGGTGAAAGGGACGCATGACCTTTGACAATGCTGTTAAGGACTGTAAAATCATTAGGATCAAGACATGAACGGGAAGTGTCGCGAATGGCAGCAGCCTAATCAAAGAAAAAAGTTTGAGATAACTGCTAGCAATCGTTGAGACAGTAAGCTCACGAAACAAAATAATTCCTATTAAATAAAAATAATCCATATTGAATAAAAATAGTCCATATTGAAATAAATAATCCCTATTTGAATCGGATATTGCTCACTATTTCATTGTTTTTAATTTTGTTTTTCTCGGAATCCTAAATTTTTTTTTTCTAAAATAAAAGTAACCTAAGTTATTCCTTATAACATTAGCTATCTGCCAGTGAAAGTTTCGTCAAAATTGGTCCAGCCGTTTCAGAGATTAGCCGGAACAAACAGACCGACAGAAAGCAAGATAGATAAGACAGAAAAAAAATTTTAAAATTGATTTTTTCATGTAAGTACCGTATATACTTTTAAATGCATTTAGTAAAAATCTGTTAATTTCAAATTACAGACACTTCATTTTTATTTATATGTGTATATATGTGTAATGTGTATAAATATTCAAAAAAAACCTGATACAAACATTTTGATATTTTATTTTAATTTTAACATTTTCCATTCCACTGTGTTTAGTAAATTATTTAAACACGTAAGATACTAAAAAAATGTTATTTCTAGCAAAAAGGGAAATAAACGAAAAGCACAATTTTTTAAAAAAAAAACCCGTAATTTTTAAGTTTTTGAATCTTTGTACAGATTACGGAGATTGATAAAATATCTTAAAAATTACTGTTTTTTTTAAAAAATTGTGTTATTCGTTTTGCGAGAAATATTTAAGCATTATTTTTGTTACATTTTTTTGTTTAAAGAAATTACCGTTGTTTGCAATCGATATATGAAGTTTAAAGGCATTAAAAAAATCATTTTCATATAAACGCATCGATACTGCATCATTTTAGAAAAAATCTTAAATTATGTAAAGTATCGCTGTTTTGTAACAAAAAAAGAAAAAAAAAAAACTATTGTGACGAAATAAATTATCTTGCTGGCGAAGTTTTTAAATGGGCGAATAAAATTTGGAGTATTTTTTTAGAAAATCGTAAAGTTTAAAAGTCAGTTTCGAAACCGGGTACTATGGTCTACAAAGAAGCGCCTTTACCTATTTCGCCGCGACTCATTGGGAGAGAAAAGCAGAGAAAAGACTTTCAAAATGAAAGGGAGAAATATTTAATTTCGCGTTGCATTATTTGATAAAGTTAAAAAAAATTTTCGGGCTTCATTTTTAAGCTAAATGCATTCAAGCTTCATATATCGATTGCAAACAACGCTAATTTTTAAACAAAAACATTAAAAAAAAGTAATGTTTGCATATTTCTTTCAAAAGGGGGGAGAAAAACATTTTTTAAACCGTAATTTTCAAGGTATTTTATCAATCTTTGTACAGATTACGAATATTGTTCCACACACGGAAAAAAGTTTCGTGAGTTTATTTTTATAAATACTTAAGTTAAGTATTTAAATAAAATTTTGATTATTTTTTGAAAAATCGTAAAAGAAACAGTTTTTGACATTAAATTTTTTAAATGACTTATTCGAAGAGAAAAGCACATGAATTTTTTTAGTGTAAATTTTTTTTCTTCATTAGCGCGAAAGAAAATGCAAGCGGAACGATTTAGAAATCAAACTTATAAAAAATGTATCGATTTCGACTCACTTTTAAAAAAATCGTAAAAAATACAAATATAATTATTTTGTAAAATAAATTATACCATATCGTGGCGAAGTAAATGATCTTTGCGAATTTGTAATTATTTTTTGTCCCGAGTCGCATGAAAAAAAAAGTTTCGAACTTTTCCCCTGGCGGTGAAAAATGGTACTAATTATGCGTTTTAAGGTTTTTAACTAATTGGAATATCGGAATATAAATAGTCAAAACGGATTCTTCGGATCATTCCCGAAATTTTGGTACCTTCGGCGAGTTTCTGCGTCGTGCGACTAGTGCGAAAAGATTATATATATACATTATATATATGTGTGTATATATATGTATATATATATATATGTATATATATATATATGTATATATATTTATATGTATATATATATAATCTATCTATGTATAATATATCTATATACGTATATATATACGCACACAATATATTTGCCTGTTACCCGACCTTGTTTTAAAAGAAATCCTTTAAAATTATTTTTTATATATATTATTAAACGTTTTCATTTGATTTTAACCATTATAAATTACTTTTATGAAATCCTGAAATTCATTATGCATATTATTTACGATAGATGGTACGCGATTCTTCGTGTGTATGTGACATTTATTTCTCTTCTTTCTCTGTTTTGAGTGTCCAATCAGTACGAGGCAATCAGAGAGAGAGAGGTTTTTTAAAGTTTAAAAAAAATATTCAGGATATTTAAGAAAAAGGGCAGTGTATACTTAATCGTTTGCGTATGAAAGCGCAGTCAAATTGATTTTTTGAAGATCTTTAACATACGGTCCTCAACTTATAATAAAATCGATCTTGCGACCCATAATATCAAATGAGTTTGACACCCCTGGTGTAAACTAACTCTAGCTCTTTTGTCACCGAGCTTTATTTCTACTATTGTTGCGTAAATAATAAATTTAAGTGCATGTATTATTTTATTCAATTTTAGAAATTTGAAAACTTTATTCTTTACTTAGTGATATCGAATGATACAAAATGTGTTGGCCGGAGAGGTAATATTCTGAAGAGGATGCTTGAAATAGCTTAAAGATCAATTTTATAAGAATTTATTTAATTTTGGGACAGAAAAAAAATTAAATATTTTATGAATGCTAAAATAAAATGAAACACCAATAACGTCGAAAATGAAATTTTTTAAAAAGATTCCATTTTATTGGTACACAAATTGTAATTTTCGTTATATATTAGACAACATTACAGTTTATTTGAAATGCTTTTTTAAAACATTAGATAAGTTATTTGTAAAAGTAATTGCATTTTAATATAATTACAATACATAATTATAATGTAACTTCTTTTCAGACTAATTACGTTTGATACCAACAGGGAAAATATTAAAATAAATAAATAAAACCGATTCTTATTTTTCTTGTTTCGTGTATAACAATTTGAAAATAAATGAATAAGAATACATTTGTGAAATTAATGGCTTGATACCTTAAGACTACACGATACCCTTTTTCAAAAAAAATTTTTGGAGACAGTAACAGCAAAAAATAATTGATGTTTTATATTTAGATTATATTATTAAGCTGATTCTGTAAGCAAAAAGTCATTTTGAGACCAGCCATTATTTTACAATTTTAAAAAACTAGGAATTTTAAGTTTTTTCAAACTATTATATAATACTCAATTTTTAAAATTTTTTAGTAATTTTAAGTTATTTATGATTCTTAGATTATTACAAACAATATTTAGTATGGATTTGAAAATCTATTCCCTTGTTGATTTTTAATAATTATTTTTCTAGAAAAACCTGGAAAAACACGAAAATTTTTAAAACATCAACTTTGGCATTTTTTAGAAAAATAACTTAAGAGTTCTCAGCCCTAAATCCATACTAACTTTTATAGAACGTACATTTGGGAGTATATACAAAAAAATTCAAGGCTCTATATTGAACAGGAAAAAAGCCTTAGGAATTAGAAACCACTTATACCTTCAAAATTAAAAGTCTGAGAAAAACGCATTTAAAGTTTGTAAAACAAAAAACTTATAATGCCCGTAAAACTCTAATTTTTTAATATGTTATTTTCCCCTCCAATGCATGTTCTACATTAAAATACTATTTTTATTAAATATGACTGAAAATTATATTTTTAATTCAAAATATATTTTTGCATAATATTGATAGCATTTGTTAAGACGTCAGTTTATTCAGCTTTATCTTAACCTAACATTTCACAAAAGTTTTGAAACACGAAGCATTTATGTACAAAATAATAATGATACTAACTTAAGCTAAAAATAGCCAGGTTTGCTCATAAAATTTAATTTTTTTCAGTTTTAATTTGAGGCAGATTAGGAAGTTTTAGCTCTTGTCGTACGACTTTAAAATACTAAAATATAGTACTACAATATGTTTAGTATAATGTAGTTTGGTGTGTGTGTGTGTGTGTGCATCAAGGAAATATTCAGTTATATCTGCAGCATTTGAATTCAGAATACTTGTATTCGGAAGTCCAATTGCAGAATCAGCTGAGGACTGATTTTTAGATACATCATTTTCAGTAGTGTATTCCATCTCTTCGAAATATTGTTTCTCACAGAAACCCAGAACGCATTTGCCATGGCATTTTCTCTACAGGAAAAAATTAATGATAAAGCTATATAAACTATTTTTAAAGCAAAAATTGGCCACGAAATTAATCTTTATTAATTAATTATGAGAACTCAAAAAACTCAAAACATAATCAAGCAGAAATGATTTTAGTAATGAAAATTGGAATTAATAACCATTTCAAACTAAAAGCTCAAAAATATTTTTAATTAATTCAACTTAAGTGTGAAAAAATGCTTTAAAAGGAAACCGAAACCATACCTCATAAAACTTCAAATATCTTAAAAACTAATTTGCTAACAGATCTGAAATTTCGTGCCAAGCATCCCAATGATATGGGCCACCAAAACATGCAAAAAAAAATTTCGATAAAATGAAATTTTTAGGGTACTGTGTAGCCTTAATCGTCTTAAAACATTAAAAACAGCATCCATGTTCGACAGGAACTGATGGAAGAAAGGTTGATTGGTGTCGACTTGCTTCGCGGTGTGGAGGTGAAATCTTGGTCAGTCAGAATCGCTGTGATTTGGATTGATTGCGATTTCGTTTTGTGTGAAAGAAGCCAGCCTACTGCAACCATGAAACAGCGGCCCGTTTCGCGTTCTACTTCGCCAAAAACCCATTTGCCTTCAACGAAATGTCGTCTATTATAATTTCTTTTCCTAATTTTACTTTTGTCGATTTCAACAGTATTACCGTTGTCATTTATCTTCCTTGTGTTAAAACACAATAAAATCGATTAACACATCGGACACTTAATTGCATCAATCGGCAACAGCTTGTAAAAAAAAATCCCGAGTTCTCTATCAATTTCAAAGAACGAGTAACGTTAAAAAAATTACCCGAAAGTAAAATGGTGGAAATTGGCAATTGCTGCTTGTAAAATAAGAATTAAACAAAAGTTTTTTTTTTTTTTTTTTTTTTTTTTTTTGCAGCGAGAATTTGCAACAGTAAGTCCGCAATAAAACATTCAGCCGTAAAACTTCTTATATTGCTGGTTAATGATTTTCATGTCCCTTCCAAATGTATCACATTTTATGAAGGCCGAAATCAAGTAAAATTTTAATTAAGAAAGAGAAAAAGAAGTCGTAACTTCTAGAAAACAAAAAGGATAAAAATTGGGAATTTGGTAATCCTTTCAGATCGCCCGCACAGCCCTCATATTCTTAAAAAAAAATATCCAGGTACTTATCAACGGTATTAAAAATATCCATATTCCAAAATAGAACAGAAAATTGAAGCAGTAGTCTGAAGAACGCAAACCATAAAAATGGTTAAATTTTTAAAGAAACCAAATTAAAATCGTCTGAATAGGGTTACCGCGAAAAAAGTAATTAAACAATAAAAGTTAACTATAGTATATCTCACATCCCCATGGCACACAACTACATTACCACAGGATAAAAATATCAAGGTAACTAACTATATTGTTCTGTTATCATAGCACACCAATAGCAAATTAATACCAAAAAGTGATGTTTAATTAATTTTTTGACAAATTGTTTTTTTTAGTACTGTTGTCGAACATACTTTATTTCAATGCAGGGCTATTTTATATTTGTGTATCTTAGGTACTTTTATTTTAGTTCATACTAAAATAACTTTTTAACTAAATTTTTCAAAATGTTACATAAGTTGTTTTTTTTCAGTTTATCTATTTTGGGTTGTTCTCGTAGCAGAAACTCTTACCACTTCTATTATATATATATATTATATATATACTTTCCTGTTATACTTTTTTTATATTTTCATTAATTCATTTCTATTTATCTTTTATGCATGTTAATTTTCTTACATTCAAATATATGTTTCTGTAAAATAACTTATTACAGAGAGGCCAAATTGGCGTTCATTAAAAATTTATAATGTGAACACTCATTAAAAAAATAATTTAAAAGTTTTCAAAACACTTGTCTAACCCCAGTTTTATCCTCTTTTAAAAATAGTATTCTTGCTGCAATAACTGAATTTTACTCTTTTTTTTAAAAAAATTTAACCCATGTGAAAAACAGGTACTCCAGTTAGTTAAATGTTTTCCATAAATTACTTCATGCAAAATATATCACTTAAGAAGTATAAGCTCACTTAACCAGTTTTCGCAATTATATGAATATAAAAGTGCCAATTTTGTCCTCCTTAAATACCCATTTTTACAAACGGAGAGTACTAAAAGTCCCCTTTACTGCAAATATGCCAAATGTGAAAAAAGGAATTTAATTATGTTAATATTCACTGTGTATATATCTTTAATAAAACATATATTAATTCTTTTGAAAGAGAATAAGGTTCCCCGAAAAGAAATTTACATCCATCAAAATTTTCAATCTCGATAAAAAGAACAGTAACTACATATTTGAAATTAATATAAATTGTTTTTAAATAAAAATTTAACACATTTTGGCACATTGAAAAACAGACCAAATTGATTTAGTTTTAATATAGTTGCAGTCAAGTAATGGGCCAAAAAAAAAACAAGTTTTTATAATTATTATACACATTTTGGAATAAAGTAAATTACTCAGATGACTAACAAAAGGAAAAAAACTAAAAAGACTGCTAAAAAAATCTTGAATAAGTTATTCATAATTTCACACACATACAATTACAATCCTACAGTAAATATAATGAAGATTAATTTTTTACTTCACGATGATAGTAAATAATTATGATATAACGAAAAAAACTACAAAACTTTGAAGTAAGATTTTTTTAATAACAGTACTGTGAAACTCAATTTCACCATTTACACATTAAGCATTCACATGTGTGCAACTTGTTTTAAATACTTATAAATCCAGTTGGATTTCAAATACATCATAAACATACAATAACTAAAATTCTGAATGAAAAAAAAATCATAAAAAATTTCAACTTACCAACAATGACCAACCAACAAAACCAAGAATAAATAGAACTTAAAAAAATATGTGACTAATCAGCAAGCATATTCATGCAAATGACTTAAAAAATAAAAGATATATAAATCCCATTACAATACCTAGCATGAGGAAAAAACTTCAGTGCATAAAATATCTCATCATTAGCAAAATACACAGCCATACATTTTTAAAAAAAAGCAAAACTGGGGGCAAATGAAATTCTAAATTTTGTTTGAAATAACTTAACAGACTGATTTATGATTAACACAGTTTTAATAACCTATTATAAATAGGGAAAGTAAGAAAAATAATTGCATGTAGTTAATTGTCACAACAAAAAATTAACATTTGCTCTGTAGTACACATTTTTCCTTATTTTGGAGCACTAAATTTATTTTTTTAAATTGCAAAGTTTTATCAAAGGCAGAATGATAGTAAAACATGGACTGAGGTTTAAAAGTAACTGCAGTTCTTAATTTTTTAAAAGAATACTTATAGATCTGGAGACAAAAAAAAATAATTGAAACATACTTTTGAAAATATATTTAACATATACAAGATCAATATATATATATAAATACATTTATATATTTACACTATAAATAACAAAAGTAGACAAACAATTATAAACTCAATTTTTGCTTTCAGAACAACTTCCAATGTGTATGAAAAGGATGGGAGAGATTAAAAACTTTAAAACAGAATGCCAATTGAAGATTAGTAAAAATGTGCATTCTTAATATAGTATATTTATTTTGCTAACTGGATTGAAAATGTAATGTAATCTGATACACTAATTACCTTCCAATACACAGTTTTAATAATAAATCCAGAAAAATTGTTATATTTCATTCCATTTTCATATATATATATATATATATATGAATTTCATTAAATCCATCAAAAAATAACATATTTGTAGCGTTAAAGCCTTACAATAAATAAGATGAAAAGAGCAGGATTAACTTTTTTTAAATGTTTGCCTAGAAACAACAGCAAATCTAGATCTTGCAAAATTTTAAATGATGATACCTGAACTGTGTGGTATTCCACACTTCCATGCCATATGTTTGTACTGAGTCCAAGTGCTTACAGATTTAATATGAATAGCCTAGCTACATGATAATCTTTGAAAAGAGAACTGAAACTATTACCTTTTAACAATTTGTCTTATTACTCTTAAGAACTAAGCTACAACACCAACATGATTAACATGTTGAAAAACAGTAAAATATTAAGCAAGTTAAAAAATGACTATATTTTTTTTATGAATTTGGTAAACATAGATATTAACAAATGGTTGAAAAATGTGTTTTTTCAAAAGAGGTGAGGGTCAATTCTTGACGCCTATCAGTGTCCTGTTGGCCTTTCAGCCTATATTACTTTATATATGAAGTTTTTATAATTTAAGTTTATATACGACACTGATAGATGTAATAAAAAAACCCCATTCTTTAGGGAATATTTTTATGCAATTGAAACTAATGTGACACATCAAATGCAACTGCATAATCTTATACGAGGCAATCGATACCATGTAGTGTTCTGATGAAATTGGGTAGGGTAAAATGAACATGCACACTTTGTGCAGGAAAGAACAAAAACTTGCAAGAAATTGACATTATGCCTACTGAGGTCGCACAAAATATGACAGTAACAACCAAAGTCCTATGCAGTGCAAGGGAAAGGGGACGCTGAACAGCGTTCTCACAGTTTTAACAAATAATTTTAAAGAAGCTGCATGGCATCCTGTCATTTTTTACTAGATGTGCTTGACACTGAATGTCGTTACTGTCCTTTAACGTTTTAATTTTAAGAAACATAAGTTAATGTTTTAGTGTTAAAAAATTTGATAAATTCAAAAAAATTTGTAATCAACAACAAATAATAGCTGAAACAAATAATAACTTACATACATTTCTCAACATTAAGACAAGGTTTCTTATAAATTGACCGCACAATACTATTATCAAGTAACAAGGATAATAGCCACATGGAGATAGATAAAAAAAATTCTGAAAGCATAACAATACCTTGTTTCCACAAAAATACACACAAATATACAATCTCAGAATATAGCATTTCAAACATTTCTGGTTCCTTTAATTCTTAAAATTATCTATTTAAAATCTTACGATTGATTTAAGTTATTCCAAAGAGTTTTGTATAATAAACATATATAAAACAAGAAGTTAAGATATTTTTTATTTGATTGCTTAGGTAATTCATATGCAATAATTAAGTATTAACAATCTTTATTAATAATAAAATCAACAATTTCAATTTATGATTTAATTTTTTTAGGTTTCAAAATTTTTATACTAGCAAATACATATATATCAATTGTTTTCTACAAGCACAACCCTAGTATTCTTAAATTTATTTACCAATTTGTAAGAAAGACGTATGACTCATCCTGTATATCATTTCCAGAGAGAAAGAAATACAAGTCGGTCAGTTTTTGAATTTCCGGAGAAATCAGGAACTTATTTGTGTGCTCGTAAGAAAATCTTAGGGGAGATTACCTTGAATGTAAATAGTATTTGCTAAATAGAAGATTTAAGAAATCAGTACTATAAACGAAAATCTCTTACTTCGTTCACTGTGCTCCGTTGCTGCTATGGCTCTCTTTGTCCAATATGCAATTCTTTAACCAAACTTCCGGATAAGAATTAATAAGTAGAAAAACTTATATTTTAAAAATAACTCTATTGGCGAGTATATTTTAAACTCAGAAATATATAATTTCACAACACAAAGATATCGTATAAAATTCTGGAAGTTGCTGAATGACGCCGAAATGCCCAACTTCTTTAAGAAAGAATGACGCTAAAGTGAGAGAGATACTCTCCGCACGAACAAAGGGCTTGCATCTCATTGGTAGATGTGTTATAAATGTTTGTTCTGATTTGATTGGCTCGGCCTTTTAGCGTCTTTCTTCTGCTCTTGTGATTCGTTGAAATATAAGTATTTGGTATTATTTTTATTGTATTATTATTTTATTTGTATTTAGTACTGTTTTTTTTTCAAACTATTTTTTCTTCCATACATTACGTATGTTTAGTTCTCTTGCGCCCCTAATTTTCATTATAAAACTAATAATCCGGGTTTTTTTTCAACTAAAATCTAAAGACTTTCATAGATTTAATTTTGTTGAAGAAATATGTATTTAAGCTATATAAGTGTAAAAGAACTCAATTATAAATAAAATAAACGGTTATATAAGTTTTTAACTATTCAATTACTGTTACTGTGGTGATACTTTGAAAATGAATTATGTGTTTCACAGGCATAGCTAGTTCTGAGTTAGCCCCGTATCAAAACTCCTTCGGGATCCTTTGCAGAAAAGAAAGCCCTGTTAGTGACAGTGTAGTTACACATGCTAGGCCCCTATAGCTTGGGGGCCCCGTATCATTGATACGGCAGTAGCTACTCCCCTGATGTGTTTCAAGTTATAGGAGCTAGTGTTAACTTATCCAGGGCCGTTTATAACTTCGCACCTCAAATTGTTCTTCTCACTGTTTCCAGAGCCCCCTCCTTCAGGCGTTTCCTTACCAATTTTCGTTCGGAAGGGATTTTCCCTAAACTCTCTTACTTTTTTCCCTTTTCTTGCTCTCTGGAAATTCTTCCCATTATCCACCACCTATGGAACCACCATGTCTCGGACAAGCAACTGGTCGCTGTAAGGAAAGTATGATGGCATGGTTTGGCCCCTCTTATTTTTCTTACCTTATGGCATCATGGACCACCCACCTTTTTGTAAATTAGTGCAGTAAATGAATAAAATCGTGTGTAATTACAGTATAAAATATACATTATTGTATAAATTGTCTTCAACTTATTAACTATCATCTTAGTCATTTATCGCATTATTATCTTTTACGTTTAGACATCCTTATTCTTTGTTGAGCCACTGTCATTGTACTAGAAGAAAAGAATGGTTTTCTTCGAGCTTTGATCATTGAAAAATCCTTAATGACATCAATTAGGATTTACTTTGTGATTGTGAAGGTTCTTTGTTTCAACTGAAGTTTCATCTCATTCACCAGGCACAAATAAAGTTAGTCTATCTTAGTCTATAGTTAAAGTTGATTTATTACTCCAAAGACAGTCACACACACACACAACACAAAACAACATAAAAAAACTAACTACGATACATTTAATTAGTTAACACCATTTTGCTTCAATGCTCGCTAACGTAACCGCCATTCCGCTCGTCTCTCCCTGTTCTCTTCCTCGCTGTACTGTCCTCCTCTGTCTCGTTTCGATGGCCACGCCACCTATATAGTTTTTTATGCCAGGCGAATCTTACAACATCATTATAATGCAAAATCTCAATTTTTAATCTGTTAATGCTGTCTTCGACTAATGTTAGATAATAGGAGCCAAATTCAGAATATTTTTTTAGATATAAAAGTACTCAAACATTAATATTATATTCTGGCTACACTATCCTGAAGAGAATCACTTATTTAATCATACTACTCATTTTTATACAAGTTGACACATTTTTTCTTTGATAAAATGTGTTTTTCCTTTTTTTTCCCCGATACCGTAATGCTAAATGGGCTATCTTTTCACATGTTAAAAGGAAAAACTAATTATTTATGAAATATTTTGAAATTTTAAAAACACTATATTATAAACAAATGCATTAGTTACAATGTCACAAATTTTGATAAAAATTGAGGCATTTTTTCTGTCCGAAAATGTGCTCCGCGTCAAGTTCACACGCTCTGGTACATATGACAAAAACAGCCTTAAGGACAGAAAAGCTACTCTGTTGTTACTCTATGCGATGCAGTTTGTCACAGGAAGAGTCAAGCAAATTTTCATTGTGACTTCTAAATTTGGAAAGGTACTTTCCAACTTGCTTTTCTAGTAGTAGGAAGAGATTCTTATTGTTGTTATTTTTTCAACCTTCATATACATTTTGAAATGATGACACTCTTACACAAACTGCCACCAGACCGTCAAAGTGAAAAACAAACAATTTCAAAAATATTTTAGAAATTAATTGATCATAAACAGCTATAAAATCTTTCGAAAAATACCTTTTATCCCTATTGCGGAGAATTAATTATAAATAATGAAAAACAGATGATATAATTTATTATTACTCATATTGCTAACATTAGTTAAACAGAAAGGAAAACAAAAAAGAATATGCTGCTGAAATAGTTATTTTTAAATACAAGCGCATTATCAAAAAAAAATACATGCTGGGAAGAAAAACCGTTGCCTCATAAAAACATTGTGTAAGTTTTTTTAAACAAAATTGTAAGAGAATAGTAATTTAAATTTTATGAAACACTTTTATTTTACTTTTCATTATTTATTAGAGCAAGGATTGTTGTGATGACACTTTCAATTGGGGTTGAAAATTGACTAAAAGCAACTAGAACCAGTTCAACGAACTTTCGAGTGCTGTATTTCATACTTGAACCATCAAGTAATCGTTATTCTAAAGAATACCTAGTTAAATCATAGAACTCAATAATTTTATATACTTTAACACTGTCTTGTCTAGTTATTCTATGAAATAACGGATTTCACACTCTAACGGTAACATATATTTTAGGGGCCAAAATTGAACCTCTGAAAAATTGTACCTGTAAAAACTTTCGCTTGCACATTATTAAATTACATTTTTATAGCAATATTAAATAAGTTTATCTCTAATCCATTATACCCCCTTTTTTATATTTTAGAGGTTTTTCAGCTGCAAAAAGGAGTGTATATTATTGCAATTTTACGGTATTTAAATTCATAAATTTAAGTGTGTGTGATTAAAAATTAAATGTGTGCAATTAAATATAATAACTTCTACAATGTCATAGATTGATTTGGATTGGAATAAATAAAAATTAATACACCAAAAATTTTAATTTTCTTCTAAAATAAATTTAAGCAATTTTCAATAATATAGAGCTAATTTATTTTATTAACTATCCTAAAGATAATATTTTGTAGATATTGATCATCTCTTTTATGTAATGTTTGGCAGATATTACTATCTTTCATACAGATTTTTTCATAGCTTCAAAACCAAAAAAATTCAGAATTTCTTTAATTTTTTTTTTCTTCCATTTTGAGCCAACTTTATATTAAATATTTTTTTCTTCTAAAATTTATGACATTTTTTTAAAAAAAACTTTTGAATTTTCAAGGAAATTTTTAAGTAGTTTGTTCATCAAAATCAAATCTAATTCAGATTTCTTCATATTGATTGATTAAGCTCTTTTCAAAAATGATTCCTAGAATACTTTGACCGGTTGCTATGGGACGAGGAAAATCGATCATTTAGTTTGGAAATGCTTCTGTTAATTCATCAATTTTTTAAACTTTATGAGATATTTTTAAATTTTGAAGCATTTTTGGTCAGTTTGTAATGCTTTTAAGACATTTTAAGAAACATTATATTGTATAAATTTGAATCTATTATATATTTAGACCTGTAGCTAACTGCGTTTCCTATTCTAGTTCCTACGTGGAAAACTTCCGCGAAATCCTTTCTTGGTATTATTTCACAATTCCCGGAGCAACCCCGTGGACAACCGACTAACAAATATCGATCCATTCTCGGATTTTCACCCTCAAGTTGTCATAGCAACAACTCCCACTTTTGTTGTGCACCGTTCTATGCAAAAGAGTGAAAAAATATCTCGGAATATTGTTTCCAGATAAAGTTTTTAAGAGTAGTTACCCAATTATATATGTATTATTCTTTGAGTACTTTTTTGAAGTATTGAATTATTAGATTTAAAGTTTAGATTTTTCGTTTGTATTACAATCTCACTAGTGCAGGGGTTGGCAAATTTTCGAGAGAGAAGAGCGAAGTGACACTAGATACCAAAGAGCCATTTTGTGCTTGCGCCTGCACACGAATGTAACAGGTTGTAGAGTGTGTCATCGCAGTCAAATCTCTGTAATGATCCAATCAATATTTGTTACAATATTTAAATCACGTTTCACATAAAATTATGTTAAATTCTCCACCTTTTCAAACACTAAAAACAATCGAAGACTTGTTTATTTTCGTGACTTACTGTCACGAGAAGAGCAGCCATATTTTCAAAATATCAATGTTGAGAATTAAATATTTGAGAGATGCATAAAAAAATTTCAGTTCCAATAATAACGTGTTTTATTTTGGAAATTCATATTTAAATTAATTAAAAGTGAATTTGGCTGTTTTGACAGGTACAAGTCTCATTTCTATACTCTTTTTATTAACTCTTAAGCATGGCATACTATGCATAAAGTCCCCCTTCTGTTGGAGGTTTAAATGTATCTCTGGCCCATTCATGAGTGGTCTCAAAATCATTTTGACAAGAATAGGCGTAAAAGACAAATATTTCCCTAGTTTTTTTTTATGAGAAACAGAGACGGGGATTCAGTTTCTGTTGACGTACGTTGATTATATAAGAAATTCAGTAATGCATGTCTGTGTTTTAAGTATCAGTGAAGAGAACGGTCACTCATCGATTCATGTCACAATCTCTATGATCTTTGCTTCATTTTAACCCTTTATCTACCGCATTGTGATGTGACCGCGGTAGCCGAGTGGTATAGGTATCGGATCGTGGCTTGCCTTGTCACTTGTTCGAGCCCAGTACCACTAAAGACCTGCCGTGTAGGGCAGCGATGCACGTTAAATCTGTCGAGAGCTGAAACGTCCTCCCGTTGGTGTGGTGTGGTAGTTAGGAGAGGGGGTGCCAGTTCAAGTGTCGTCCACGTCACTTGACCATGGTTCTAAATTACGTGGTCCGTCGCCAAAAGCCCTCGTGTAGCTGAACAGTGCGACGTTAATATTCAATCAACCGCATTATGATTTACTGCAATTTTTTTCATGCTATATTTTTTTTAAATCGCTACACACATTGAAAATTAAGGGATATATGTAAATAGAATACTCAACTTTGGGATATTTAATCCGTCAGAG
Source organism: Trichonephila clavipes (assembly GCA_019973935.1). Lineage (NCBI taxonomy): Eukaryota > Metazoa > Arthropoda > Arachnida > Araneae > Nephilidae > Trichonephila > Trichonephila clavipes. The sequence continues at coordinate 18,597 of BMAU01005256.1, forward strand.
CTAATTAATTAAATTGGTACTTTAAAGTACCGTCAGTCCACAAAGGTCTAAAATATTTTCATAATACGAAAAGACCGAATGGCTTTTTTAATGGAATTTTAACTCTTAAAAATGCTTAATAACCAGAGAGCACTAATATTTTACAGTACAAAATATTTTAAAGATCATTAAATTTTTTTAAAATTTATTTATGTACTTTTTTTACACATGAAAGTAATTTGATAACATTCAAATAAACAGTTTTTCTTTTCATTAATACACAAAAATTCATTACACACTGTGCATTTTGAGTGAGGTTTCGATTGAATGTTTTTTAAGCAGTGCATCCTGGGGTAAGAAATGCTGTATTTTCTTAACATGAACTACTACACACAGTCTTGTTTAGTGTTTTGATCGTCATCTTAAGAATCTAACGAAAATTCCATCAGATTTATTTGCTGGAGCTTCTTCATCTGAAAAATCATCTGTTAGTAGATCACTAATTTCAGATGGTAGGTATTGGAATAAATCCAAAGCCTCTTGAAGAGTGAGCTTCTTTTTTTCCAGGCATTCTAAGAAAAGGAATAATAATAGCACCTTGAAAATCTCCTATATATTATTGTCATATGTTAGTTAAGAAAAGAAATTAAAAAAAATAAATAGAAAATATTGAAATTAAAATATTGTTAATTTTTAAAATAAGAATATGTAGGTATTTCATTTGTGTTGCAAAAAAAAAAAAAAAAAAAAAAAAAAAAAAACTCATATTCAAAGCTTAACATTTTTTGAAAACATCAAAACAAAAAGATAAAAATAGAAAATTAATAATTTAAGTTAAAAAGAAATGCTAAAAAAGCCTAACTCTATTGCACTATTGTTATGTCTCTACAACACAATATGTATATATATATAAGCCACTTAGCTTAAATCAGTGACACGACAGTCCATGAGGCCCAAGGCCTACTGTGCCCAACTCAGTATACGCGACCATGGGCCTTGAGGTTTATGAGCTGATGTTCCTGTCAGGTGGTCAGTCTGACGCGAAAACCCCCTGTGTTAAGTTCCCAAGCAAGCTTGGTACTCATTTATCGACCCACTGAAGGGATGAAAGGCAGAGTTGACCTTGCCCTGCCCGGGGTTTGAACCTCGGCAAACGTAATGCACTTACACTCAGCCACTGGGCTTCAATATACTCATTTACATTCACTCAATGCATTTTACTCAATGCAACAATTCTTGATAATAAATCATGCCAACTTAAAATTGAACTCAGAAATTTAAATGTTTCAAAACTTTTTATTATTGATTCAGCACCCATTTTTGTTTTCTATCTCTGGTGGTATCTTCAATTTCGGCGTTTAATACGGTAATAATGTTTTTTAAGTCTTGTGATTTTTTAGTCAATTTCATCGATATGGGGACGCAGAAAAATAAAGTATATTTATCTTGTACTATATAAAAAAAACTAGTTCATCACTGGAGCTGGTAGCATCGTTAATGATGAGTTTTAATGTATGAGTCACACACGGTACGTATAATACTTTAGAATTTGATATCGAGAATCCATTTCTGAAGCCGTATATTTTTCCTCTTCATTGTCGTGATGACTTCATATTTTCTGGCAAATACTAAAAAGGATTATAGCTGAGAGTATAAAGAGTGCGTTTGTGTGTGCGATATTTAGATTGAAAATCTTTAATAAAAAAAAATACATAGTATACAAAAATATTATATTTGCTACTCCTCTCTGATCTTTCATAGTTTGATAAATGTCACTTTATTTTTGATATACAAAATGAAATGCAAAAATAATCAAGTCAAAAATATAGTTTTGAGTAATTTTTTTATTATAAATTGCAAAATGTTAGAAATTTTTATTGCAAAATATTGCTAAATCTGGAAAGGAAATTTTTAATCCTTAACACCAAAAAGTGTATCAGAAATATGTTGAACTAATAATAATAATAATAATAAAACTGACTGAATAAACAGCTTTACTTCTCTCGTATCTATAGCCAATTTTTAAATGCGGGGAAAAAATTTAAGATTATTTTTAGAAAGTATTTAACCTTGTATGAATAAATATATCTGAAATTTTTATTGTGACGAATAAAATAAAAGAATCACCTAAACGTATACCAGAACAGACAATAATAGACAATTTTGTTACTTAATTTATAAATCAATGTATCTGGGTAAATATTTGGTGACACAATTCAATACGGCTTCATCAATTCAGTCTTAAGTTTGATGCATGCAGATGTTATGAAAAGCCATTAGGTAGATAAATTCTGCTAAAATGGAGAAAATAGTAAATACGGTGACACAGTCAGGCAGTCAAACTCATATGATATTACAGGCCACATGGTCTATTTTATATTAAGTTGCGGGCTTATGAAAATTAATAAAATACGATTTGTGAAGTTATTTTTTTTTTAATATAAAAAGCAAAAATAAAAATTACAATAAGAAATTACTATTTAAGAATTTAAGGCTACCAAGTTGTTAAAATGCTTCAAATTTTACAATTTTTAAAAATTTTGTTCTTAAAAAAATAAACGAGACCTCGCTGATTCTGTTGTTATAAATTATTTTTTTTTTTACAATTCTTCAAAAAGAAGCCGAAAAATTGGATTTTAATATTATTGTCAAAATACAACTCCCCATTTTTAAAGGGGCATGGTTTTGAAAACTGTACTCTCTACACTTTTGTTTTTAAAATAATTTTAAGCAGTTTTGCAAGGTAATTTAAAAACAAGATCTATTTTTACAATTTTAACAGGACATATCAGCTGCATATTTTTATCTAATAAATTAATCTAAATAATGCTATGATATCATGCAAGGATAGTGCTCAAAGTGAAGTATAAAAGTATTAAAAAATTTATGAATAAAACATTAGTGTTTTATATGGAAGATACTGGGAATCGTACATGGCACATGTCTTAGCGAAGCTAACATAGCAATAAAAAAATAATCCAGAAAGCAAGAATTTAAAATTGAAAGAAATACAATGGGGATAAAATAAAGTACACTAATCCTATTGACTACAATAAATACTTTAATTAAAAACATTTTTTTAAAATCTTCACGAAAAATATCTTTATTTTTTTTTTATTTTCTTAAAAGGATTTTTTCTTAGGATTCCGGTACATTTTCTAAAAATCTAATAATTAACCTATATAGCACTGATATATATATCTTTCTTATTACACACAAAATTTACTTCTTTCCAATACAATGAATGCATTTTATAAAAATAAACATTTAAAATTTTCAGATATTGCACAATATCTGCATAAAAGTTAAAAAATATTTAAATAATAAAATTAAAATTTAAAAAAAAAATTTTAAGTTTTTATTTTGCATTTATTACACAGAATAATACGTTGACAAACGCCGCAAAAGTTCAAAAATTATATTACGGTAAACTTTATACATGATGTACTTAAAGGTAAGTATATATACATGACGCAAAAATATAATAGTTATTAATTGCTCATACATAATTATTATATTTATAAATGGGATTTTTTTTACTTAAACTGGTACATAAGTCTACACTGTTAAAGTATTACTTCCACTGATTTTAATTTAAATAAGTGAGAGAACTATTTAATCGGTTTTAAATAAGTTTATTTTTACCTGCTGAGGACCCCGCGCGCGTCCTGGTTGACAACAGTACTTTTTAGAAGGTATTTGACACCGTTTTTCACAACACAAATCATCAAAGTTTGATTGAATATGCTCAGCTGATACACTCTTTAAAATTGATGATAAATTGTTATTGGGGTTAATCTTGCCCTTTCTGCATTTTTGTTGTTCTTCATTAAAGAAAATAATTGCTCGCAAAAATAAGTCCTTCTGAACACAGCCATTACACGCGTAACAAACAACAGCATTTCAGGAAATCGATCTATAGATAAATATGTATAAAAATCTGAAATTCCAACTTCCATTCATTTTTGCTTCAGCAAAGAAATACACTGGATTTCAACTAACTCCCTTTGTAAGTTTCCATTAACAAGTTCAATGTGGATAGATGGAAGTGAAGTGAATAGACGAAATTGTAATTCAGCCTTTAAAATCAGAAAATCTTCGAAAGAATTTTATTTCTAACAATTTAATTTGGTGAGAGTATTCTGCACATTTTAATTTAGGGGATTTATATAATTGATAGCTATTGGCAGCTTTCAAAGTGAGACAGGTATTCTTTTCCTATTAGTTTTCTCCAAAAAAATTTTTTTGTTTGAAAACGTTAATGTTATCAAATAGCTTTGTAACAAGATTATTTCTTCCTCAAAGCTTAAGGTTAAGTTGATTTAGATGACTTGTAATATCAACTGTTAAATTTAAAATATATTAATGTAAAATTTAGAAAATATTAATGCATAATAAAATTTTCCAAAAAATTAGGGTAAATTTTAATAGTAAACAAGGTTGTGACAAATCTATACGGAACTCTATCACTAACCTTCTAAGTCGACCTTTTTAGGGAAATTTAATTCCCTACCTATTTCCAATCAACTCCAAAAAAAGCGGACAGGATTCCTTGTTATATATGCAGATTAGATAAAGTATTTAAGTCAAACGGAATAGTAAAGTTAGGGCAGTAGAAGATAGGTATTGAAGCATAAAGTTATAGTGAATTTGAATTGAAGATTTCTTGTTGGAGATAATTTAATCTCAAGAAGAGTTGAGATTCCGTTGGTAATTATAGATTTATAATTAAAGTCTCATTAAAGTTTTAGGAGTGAGATTAAAGTTAAATGTTCAATGAGAACATTATTAAATATAATTCTGAGATCTCTTATCGTGGTAATCTCTGCGTGATCGTTATTTAATAAATTAATTAATTGGATCATCAATTAATTAAGTTAATTTAAAGGATATTACCTTTAAAACCTCATAATACTAGTTAGATAAATTTGTCAATAAGTCTTTGATTCTATTTGGATAAGATAACCAAATAAAGAAAGTTGTTTATAAAAATGGCTACTAGTTCTTACATGACTCCTATTTATTCTCGTTCTCAAAGTGAGGTCCTAGGAGACCTTCACAAGGTCAGATCCCAAAACTTATACAAGAATGTACTTCAGTAAGATATAAAATACTAATTTATATCTTCTAGATAAATATACTAAGCACTTGAAATTTTCTGCTTTATATAACTTAAAAATGAAATGTAATAATAGCCTAATATGTAGACATTTTAATGCATACAAAAATGCAATAAATAATAGTCAGCAAAAAAATTTATCACTTTCACAACGTTTCAATTACGTTTAAAAGTACTTTTCTAAACAATAAAAGCATTTATATTTCTTTATATTTAACGAATCAAAATAAATTTTAAAATTCCTTTGGTTCTTTGAAAAACCTGACGAATGCTAATCATAACATGCACACTTTAATACTTAATTTATATTACATGTTATGTAATATAGTACAAACTTGTCAGAATACACCACAGTATTAAAGGAAAAGTTGACATTGATCATATCAACTCAGAATACTGAATAGAATGAAAAACATATTATAAGCGCATTCAAAAGAATTAATACATAGAAATATCAAAAATTTAAAAAAAAACACTTTATGATTAAGAGTGTTTTAGTGTGGTTCAAAGAGAAAACGATAGTCAACTCTCAGCACAAGAATAATTTTCCAATTATTTTTCCTTCGATGTAAGAAAATTCAAATTTTTTTTTTCTATTATTTGACTCACTCGTTCTTTAGCACGTCCAGCAAGTTTTTGAAGAACTTTTGAGAAAGGATTTAAATCGGCCATAACAAAGTTGTGTGTTCGCCAGATGATTCCTGAGTTCAAAATCCGAACACACACAACACAAAACGTAAAGATGAAATTCGGTTCTAATCGCACTAGGGTCTGCGGTAGCCCAGTGGTCAAGGTACCGGATCATGGCAGGCATGTCGTGAGTTCGAGCCCCGTACCATTATAGACCCGCCGTGTAGGACTGCGATGCACGTTAAATCTGTCGAGAGCTGAAACGTCCTCCCGTTGGCGTGGTGTGGTAGTTAGGAAAAGGGGTGCCAGCTCAGGTGTCGCCCACGTCACTTGACCATGGTTCAAAATTACGTGGTCCGTCGTCAAAAGCCCTCGGGTAGCTGAAAAATGCGACGTTATAATATTCACTCACTTCTTCTTTAAAATTTATGATCTAATTAAAATAAATAATCACTATTATTGAATAATAAATTAAGAAGAGGGAAAAAATCAGTCTATATTGATTACTATTCTCACAAATAAAATAAGTACAACAATTTTCCATTTTATATTTAAATAATAAGATTTATTAAAATGTGTTAAGAATACTAAATGTGTTCCAAAAAAATTTGGAGCACATTTGGTATTTACATTTTACTCGTTTGAAATAATAACAGGTAATTATGTCCTTGATTTCGAATTATTTTGTATTTTTTAAGATTTTACATATATATGTAATTGTCATGCTGTGTCTTTCTGTTTGCAAGAATTATTCAAGTTTTATGGGTGTGTATCTATGAAAAGAATTTACCTTTTTTCATTATAATTTTTTGCTTTGTGCAGAAGAGATGCATTTTCTATTTTTGTCCGGAGCGGTAAACCTGCTAGACGCGGGCGGCCCTACAATCTACGAATAAAAATTTAAGGGAGGTGAAAGAAAAAAAATTAAAGGACTCGAGAAATAAGCTTTTTTTTTTTAATATTTGAGCCATCACCTGAATTCAAGTAAGCAATGCTTTCTATACCACATTTAAACACGACTTAACATCAAAATCTGGGTCTTGATAATTGCATTAAAAAAAAAAACTAAGCATGAATAAACTATCAAAATAAAGAGGAATGTTTTTTATTTCCCAAAAGATCACGTCTAACAATCAGGGGCGTACCTATCGCCGTAACAATGACACGGGGCTCCCAAGCTACAAGGGCCTCAACATGTGTAACACTTTGAAACTTTGAAATAAATTTTGCTTATACGATCATTTTTATTTATTTTCCAAAAAAGGGCCCCTAAGGAATTTTGATACTGGGCCCCTCACAGCACTAGCTACGCCAGTGTGTGTGCGTAATAACAATATCTGAAAATACATTTTTCTATTAACTTTGAGCAGTAGGGAATTTGTAGTGCTTTCAGAATTTTTCATGCGCAACTTTTGAGTTCATCGAGATGTAAAATAGATCCTATTGAGGCCGTCAAACAATCTTCCTACCAACCCACGTTAAGGGAATATTCCAAATTGCTTTCCCATCCTCCAGAGCGAAAGCGAATTGTTCGCTGGTTCGAAATGGAGGTCAATAGCCTGAAATTAGATGCCCTGTGAGTCTTTCAGGGAAACGACATTTTACTCCTCTCTCGTATACATTGTTGACATTCCCTGAAAGACAGCGGGGTTGGTTAATGCTTTTATACACCCCTTTTTCCGGTCTAAAAGATATGACAAACCCAACATATCGCTGATTATATAAAAAGACTGATAGAGATCTGCTCTTTATTCCAAATACACTCCACATCAGTTGTTCTGAAATTTATTGTGCTCCTAGATCCGTTTTGTACCAAAAGCTTAACAATGAGCCTTTATATAAGTTGAAAGGAATTCATATTGCATGTTTCCCGCTTAAACTCCTATCTGAATGGCTGTGAACTGTACTAGTTTGGTTTAACCTTAGCCCACATTGCTGTGTATTTATAATGATAATAATAAATTTAAAATTTAAGTTAACTTTCTTAGAAAAAGATTTTAAATTAAAGTTTAAGAATTAGGAGTGATAACATAAAAAAAAAAATTAGGCGTGAACAGTGGCGTAACGGAGAACACTTGGGCCACCCTGCAATGTCAGGTTTTGAGCCCCCAAGTTGGATTTTACAAAGGGTAGGTACTTGACGATAGTCAGGCTGTGGGCCCTCTAGAGCCCTGCCCCCCTCCCACGATGCGGGGTGTACGTTACGCCACTGGGTTTGAATATGGGTGTACAAACTTTATTTCAAACGTGTATGTGTAAGACGCTTATGTTGTTATCAGTGGCGCACACAAAGGGGGGTCTCGGGTCCTGCCCGCCTCCAAAGCCCTTGATTTTTTTATTGATTATAATCCTATGTATATAGTACGTAAAATAAAATGAAGTATTTGTTATTAATAATTAATGCTAATTAGTCATTGAATAATTAATTTTTTACTGTTTTTTGTTCCCGAAAATTGACAAAATCAGAAGAATAGGTTGGACAGAGCTTTAGAGCACACACAGGGGTGTCCAACACGCGGGCCGCATGTGGCCCGCCAGTACGTAAGTTGCGGCCCGCCAACTTTTTTAAATATCAGGTTTTTAAAGTTTTTTCATTTTGAAATTTTTTAAGGAGAAATTTATAAATAAATCTAAAATGCATTTGGCCTGTTAACTGTTCTTGTTTTAAAATAAATCCTTTTTGATAATAGAAACGTCCTTTAGATTAAAATAGATTTATATTTTATCAAACAGTTAAGTTTGATTTTACTATAATAAATTACTTTTTTAATTAATTCCGAATTGCATTATGGTATCCTTTACTATGGATGATACATGATTTTCTGTGTGTGCGACTTTCATTTCTACTCCTTTTCTTCTTGGAGTGCCCAAAAAGCAAGCAGTCAGAGATGTTTTTAAAGTTTAAAAAAATTATTCAGGATGTTTAAGATAAAAGGCAATGTATACTTAATCGTTTGAGAATGACAGCACCATCAAATTTCAACAATGAGTAACGAATGCTGAATTCAAAAGGAACTCCGTAATTTTAAAGAAAATGGCAACTGTAATATTTTAAACATTATTTGATCATTTTATTATTATACAATATAAACATTATTATATTATCTATGTCTGTGTATATGCATGAAAAATAATGAAAATAATAATAATAATTCGTTTTGTTTTAAATTTTCAGTCCAATAAATGTTTTTTTTGTTTCCAAATCTGATATAAATGTACATATTTTTATATGCGGCCCGCGAGATTATACTTTCCGAAGTGGTCCCCAAGGTCATTTGGGTTGGATATCCCTGCTTTCGAGCGGGACACAAGAAAGGTGGAATTTTTGACCTTGGACCTCCCCCGTTGAAAAATTCCTGGTGTGCTACTGGTCGTTATGCTCGAATGGTTCTATGGCGGCCGCGAACTGGTCTGTCAAGCTGGAGCGCACAGCGGCTGATTTGATTTGAAGTTGAGGGGGAAGGAAAAAAAGAGCGACACACACAGAGAACATACATCGTCTCGGTCTGAAAATGAACCTTTATGAGTGAATAATATTTCAGTGCACAATACAGAAAATTTAGAAATTCAACTTTGATGCTCTGAATGGTAAGCGTTGACGTTAAAACACATTGGGATATCTGAAGTAGTATTTATTGAAAGGATAAATTTTGCATTAAAACACAGAAACGTATTTTTCAATGAGATGGTGTTTTTCTTAATAATACAAGGGATAATGCTACTTTCTGTTCAAAACCAAGAAAAATTTGTCGCATTCACTTCACACAGGGGAGGCTCTAGGACCGGACAAACCAGACGCCTGCCCGGGGCGGCAAATTTTAAGGGTGGAATTTGGATCAAATTCGAAAAATATATATTTTTTCTGTTACAAAAAATTTTATATATTTCCTGAAATATTATTGGGTGTGAATTTGGTATTTCATTTAACGTATGTTATTTTTGTATTCTATATATTTAATGACATATTTCTTTTATGTCGAAACTTGAAGGGTTTGAGGTGGGAGTATATGTTAAAGCATAAAATTTTATGTTTACACATCTTTAACTAGTAACTTTCTTCACATTCCTTTCACTCTTACGATGCCCGGTTTAAGCTATCCAAAAGGAGACAAGGATAATAAGAGGTTTGGGTAGATAGAGAACCACAGGCGATGCTTTATTTTAGTCTTGAGTGTAGTCATTATAAATTAAAACAAACGCTCTCTCTTGTGATTCCCACCATTAGTAGACTTTTTCGGAGAAATTGAGCTGCTTAAATAGACGATTGCTTCTTTTTCATTTCATTCGCTTGAAATATTAACAAGTAATTACGTCCTTAATTTCGAATTATTTTGAATATTTTAAGACTTAAAATAATATATATATATTGAGAGAGAAGGGCGGCATTTTTTCCATTTTTGTCCGGGGCGGCAAAACTGCTAGAGCCGGCCCTGCTTCACATATCAGCATTCCGCACAAAACAAAATTAAACTGTTGATTAGATGTGTGGCTATTTTTATACTGCTATATTTTATTTTATAAGTTATTGCACGTAAGGACGATATGAGGTTGATTCATGTGACGTCATGATCACGTGATGAGGAGAGCACGTGAATATGTTTTGGTTTGTCTCCCGCTTAACTCTAACCCAATAATTCTTTGTGTACTATTTTGCTCTTGCTCTTTTACATTATAACTCGATTACAGTAAAAGATCAGATATTTGTATAGAAAAAAAATCTATTTTTAATATCCCGGTAAAAAAATTCGAGTGTTTAGTTAACGTGATGAAGCGTAAGGATTTTAAACCATCTCCTCACTTATTATGCTCTGACCACTTTGTATAATCTTGTTTTCAATACCAAACATTTTTAGAAATCGTCGACAGCTCCATTCCTATACTATTTTTGTGTTCACAAAAGAAACTTCTGCTAAAAGGAGTTTGGATAGATATCTACAGGAATGTAAATATTTTTTGTTTATTTTAATTAAATTATATAGAGAACATACCTAAAAAGATAAAATATATTTAGTTAACTTAAATTTTAATTATTTTACTCATCTTCAGAGTAGTTAATAAATATTTCTGTATTAAATTATCTAAAATAAAAACTCAAGAATCTAATATTGTGACATAGTCTATTGTCGTGAATTCCCATCTTTCGATAAATGTTATGGTTTTACCAGCGGGTCAAGGACAAGTGCCTCACCCATCGATTGTCCCTGAATTTTTTACAATCAACCAGCTGTGGAATGACCGGTGCACGTGGCCATGGGGCCATTGTTTATTGTCTGCACTCAGGGAGTGGAGATAGCAGACGGGTCGGCATAATAGACTTAAGAGTTCGGCGCCCCATTGACAATAGGCGAAGCCTATCTTAAAAATAACCATGTTGTCTTTTTCTAGTGTTGTATGAAGCATGAGTATATGAACTGATTACACCGGCTTGGCAAAATTACTTCAAAAAGAATTGTTTATCAAATAAACAATATTTTTTTATTTCTATATTAAGCTGTAAAGATTTTTTTTATTGATGGATAGCTACTCACGACGTTACAATATGTAACCCTACATGTCATATATTAAAACAAGTTTTTGTCTCTCTCTCTATATATAATGTATATATATATATATATATAGAAAAATATGTATATATATAATGTATTATATATATATATATATATATATAGAAAAATATGTATATAAATAATGTATTATATATATATATATAGAAAAATATGTATATATATAATGTATATATATATATATATATATATATAGAAAAATATGTATATATATAATGTATTATATATATATATATATAGAAAAATATGTATATATATAATGTATTATATATAAGAGAGAGAGACAAATATGTATTACTATATAATTTTATTCTTTTGGGAAACAAATTTCGAAAAGCATTCACTACAGAAATGAAAAAATAACTTAATTTACTACAGGCTGATTTTTGTTTATACTTGAAGATAAATTAAAAACCATTTTCAAACATTAGAAATGCAAATTACCATTTACCTTTTGTAAAGCTATAAATAAAAAAAATTATGCAACATTTTTAAAGCCTTTATTCACAGCACCATTTTAGTAAAAAGATATTATTTATCGAGAATTTCATTCTGAATGTGGTAAAAAAATTAAGAGATTAAATTTTTTAAATTAAATTGCGTATATTATGGAAGATAAATTGGTGTGTATATATATTGAATATAAAAGTCATGTTCTCTCCTGCATGGTCAAAATAATGTCATTTTTGAATTCATAATTCTTTTACACAAAAAAATAAAAATTGTAAAATATTTGTGTGGTGTATGTATTTATTATGTAGTATAGGGATTTCTTAACACAACATCTGTTTTTCAGAATTTGACTGGTATAAATTTGTCACAGATGTACAATTTTTTTTACTATGGATAACATCTATTGGTATTTGCAGAAGGGTTATCAAAATGTAAAATTCATTAATTTTGAAGATAAGTTTTACATATAGACTATACACACATATTATTGAAGTATAACACAGTTTATGGAAGAAATCTATGCAACCCCAGCTGAAATGTATTAAGCATAAGAATACTCTGGATTTTAATTTTTACATAAGTATTAAAGTCTAAAAGGTTCATATGTATTGATACTATTCTGCTTATAAATTTAAGTCCTGAATAAATTTGTTGTATTGAGTTATTTACATATATTGGCCCAAGAAGTGTTCTTAGATCAGTTCTATGATATTTATCAGTAATTAAGATCATGAAACTAAATATGATTTTACATATAAACATTTGATTCTGTAGGATATTTACTTTCTAAAAGCAATAGAAGTATTCGAAATTTTAATATAACCTTTTTCATTTCTCTATTTACCCTTAAAGGAATAACTTGACAAATTGCTGTTCGCAATAATCTACATTAATGCAAAATTCAGTAAAAAAAAAAAGGTAGTTTCAGAAAAATTTCAAAATTATTTTTAATGGTTTAATTGTCCAAAATCACTGATATTTTTGTGTGACGTGTATTGAGAGAGCAAATTTGGAGCACTTGTATATTATAATATAGACTCTCTAATTTCTTAAAATCATAAAACTGCCAAATGCTACGATATACAACCAATAGTAGAAACTGTTCATGATCATGTTTGAACACAGTAACTATAGTGATATAATTTTTTTAAAATTCGGATGTCTTTTTGATTGGCGAAATTAGTTAGCAGTTTAATGTGTATGTTCCAAATTTTGGAATGGTATGAGTACTGATTTAGCATTTCTTAGACAAACTTTGAAGTAATTAATTTTATATTTGAAGTTAATATATTTTCAAACATGAAACTTTAGAGCAAGAATTCTGAATCTATTTTCTTAATGTTGTTTCATTTTCAATTTTTTTAAATGTAAATATAATTATGTATAAAAGGATACTTAAGATGCATAATCAGTGATAACAAAATAACATGTCAATACATTAATCCAAATAAGTTTAATTTTGGATGAACTGAAGTATATTTAACACTATACATACAATAACTGGTAGAAATAGGTATGCATTAAGTGTTGGTATGTTCAGTGTGAAAAAATCAAATATTCCCATTAAAACAGAAGATAATGCTTCGTATATTTTAAAGGAACAGATTGTAGGATTGTACAGATTATCTTTCGAATAAAAAAAATCATGTCAATCGAATAATACATCGTTGTTTTATTGCAATTTAAAGTTCTATACCTCTAAAAAAACACCCTATATAAACAAACACTGCAAGAAGCTACCGGCTTCCCACACTAACACCTAATGACAAATATACTAAACTGAAACAAAAATTATGCTAAAAAATTACGAAAAATACTTCATACCTAATTATTAAATAAGGATAATGCAAAAGTATAATAAAAATAAATAAAATTTCAGAAATAAGCTTCACACAGAAGAAGTAAACATATCAAGCATACGAAATTTACACACTGACTCAAAACGCGGGGATATGTTGCTTCCCTCGTCACGTGATTTCGCCTAGGCGTCTCAATGTCTGTGAATCAACCTCATTCCGTTCCTTTTTAAACCTGTATGCACGGACGCACCCACCACTGCCGATTTGAGCTAATCTCGGGTTCTGGGCGCAGAAAATCTACAGACCCTCTTGGCACAGGCGGATCAAAATTTATAACCAGAAAATCTGTTTAAGTCCAGCTTATCCAGGCCCCTAGGCTCCCATGCCCAATGGATAAACCGATACTAGCACCCGCGATCGACCCGATTTTCATCGTACGACGCCTATCATTACTTGTGTGTGTGTGTGTATTTTGTATACCTGTCTAAAAAATTTTATTCTTTAATTTTTAATCTGCACTGTAATTTTTTTAAGACGTAAAATCATTTCTAACTTATTTTAACTCCCATAATAATGGAAATGGGTTATCAATACTTTACTTTATATAATATTTTTCGAAGACACCCTAACGTTGTCCACACGGCCCCCAAATTTTTTATTTTCTGCGGAACCACTCAGCAGTCCGTAGGAAACAGTTTGGGAATCTACATCTACATCATCATAAAGTTCCGGCTTAAGTTCATTTCGGCACCTAGGTGCAGAAAATCTACGCCCCCTAGCACTGTCGCATCCAAGCAAGGGCTCTTGGATCCGGTTTATCTGGGCCGCGGTGTTGTTTGAATGTAGTAAGTATTAATACAAATGAACAAATATACATATTATACTCCTCAACACTTTGGAAACCCCTGCATCCTATATTTTTATATAGTAGTTAATAACAGATAAACAATCCCCAAATATCATTCTCTAAAACAAATTTCAACATCTTGTGGCACTACAGAATAATTTTTTATTCCACTCACAATTAAAGAATAATTTAAGATTATGCTTATAAATGATTTTAAATTAGTTTTCAAAAAATAAACAATTTTAAAAACACAGAGAAAATTCAAGTGTAATTTATTGATAGTTTAGTTTAAAAAAAAATCTTGAACAAAAGTGGAATTGAAATTTGAGTTCAAATGATAAGGGTTGGTTTTCAGATTACCATCCCAATTGATTGTATGCGTTTTCCTTTCTTAAAAATGATTTAAAATATTTTTTTAAAAAATGAAATAAACTAAAGAACCGCACTCCTATGGGCAATCATATTTGAAACTTTACTTTTTCATTTTGTAAATACGTTTAAAAAGCAATATTTCTGCATGCAGTGGCGTAACGGAGAATATTAGGGGTTCCCCTGGAAAGTCGGGGTTTGGGTCCCAAGCTGGATTACACAAAAGATTGCAAAACCATATTTACTTGGCGTCAGTCAGGTTTTGAACCGCCTAGAATTTTTCCACAAATACAAAAAGGTGTATTTTCAACAAGAAAGTCATTTAGTGTTTTTTGCAAGACATTGTACTAACGAATATAAAATTATCTCGTTTAACTTGAGATAGTGAACAATAAATTCTTCCCAATCTAGTAGGTTATATACAGAGAGAGAGAAGTTTCTTTTTAATTTTTATTGTGATTCATCGAACCCTTGGGCATGTCTCGTGGAACTCCAGGGTTCTGTGGAACACATTTTGAAGACCACTGACTTAGAGATACAAATCGCACTCCTGAAAAACAACCACAACCGCACTTAGCTTTTATTGAACAAAAATACTTTTTGTAACAGAAGTACATAAATACAAGTTTATATAACTTGCACACACACACAAACAAGTTTTAATATATCACAATTACAAAATCTCAAAATACACAGGAAAGTAAAAAGATACAAAAAGCTAAAAAATATAGGGTAACAGAAAAAATAACATTAAAATCTATTTTTATGTAGACAACACGTACTACGAATATTTCCAACATATACACTTAGTTTTTACAAGAACAGCGATTTAATAAGATTAGACCCGTAAGCCAACATTAGAGTTTAACCACTAATCATCATTTTATTTTTCAGGATTATAATGACCTAGGAGCGAAGGATCGGAACACCCCCCTCTACCCCATTAATAGTAGTGATCCCGGCATAATAGACTACAATACTATTAAAAAAAATTATTATGGGCCTTAACGCAGAAAATGTAAAATTCACGATAAATCGAAAGTTTTTCCTGTATAGAATTAAGAGATATAATATTAGGAG
>BMAU01005257.1:0-70553 GCA_019973935.1 Trichonephila clavipes
AACTATCTAGAGCAGGTACACACAAGTGCCGCGGCACTTTGTGTACCCTTAAATTCTTGAAGTGTGCCGCCAAATTTTTGTTAAATTCTTAATTATACTCTGACTTAACATTTTTTCCCAAATTTAGGTATAAAAAAATTTGAGGATTTGTGATAGTGGTTTCATCTGTATATGAAATAACTTTGAACGAAGAGGAAGAACTAATTTCTCGCTCTGTACAATCGATATTTAATTTTAAACATTCGGAAGAGTCAAGTAATTCATTTTGGATTAAAATTAGAGGATAGCCAAAATTCTTTAAAAATATTGTTACAATTTCCTACATTTTATTTGCGTGAATTTGGATTTTCAACATTAACAAATATAAAAATGAAAAAAGATCGAAAATTTTAAATGTAAATGACAAAATGAAAGGGGTATCATTTTTAAGATCAAAGATAAACGAATTTATCAAAAATCCTCAAGCTCAAATTTCGCATTAAAAGTATTTTTATAATTAATTAGAAATTATTTACTCAATAAAATTTTTATTGTCTTTTTCGTACATATTATTTTATTTAACACTGAAAACTATTATAAACTATTTTACATAATGTATTATACAGATAAGTAAAATTTTTTTTAACTTATTTTATTGTTAGTGTGCCGACAAATTTTGAAATTGTTAAAAGTGTACCGCAACACACAAAAAAGTTAAGAATCATTGATTTGGAGCATATAAAATAGGCCTACATTGAAATCAACTACGATCAATAACAGTCTGAAAAAAAAAACAAAAAAAAAAAAAAAACGCTGATAAAGAATAATTTTTTTATACAATAAGTATTTGCAATATTTAAAAAATAATTGTAATTCTGTTATTAAAAGTAAACAAATGAGTCGATATAATGATAAATAACTTGTGATAATTGAAATAAATCATATATAGATATAGTATATGTACAAAATAAGTATATGATTTCTAGAAAAACTACACGAAGAAAAGATTATTAGAGGCAAAATTAAAACATCATGCCTTGTGATGAAATGTCATATCAACATTGAATTTTAAAGAAATCCAATAAAAAGTATGAGGACATCATTTCAAATAGCATTTCCATCATAAGTCGTTTCAATGAGAGCTTCTTCATTAACAATGTTAACTGTTCTTCCATTTAAAGCAAAGATGGGTTATTGGGACCATGTGCCAAATGCAATATGTAAAAAAAACACTCCTTTCTGATTTAATGTTGATGATAAAAATAAGGAGCATTATTTTCACAATATTGACAATAGCTTAATAGCATTTTCTTTGAGTGATACTTTTGGCTAGATTCTTCTATTTTGTTACATTGCTCAAACGCATGGTATTTGCCAATGGAGGGTGAAAAATGAATAATCTTTTCTTTCATCGGAAGGACATTTTTTGTTTTTTATCAACTGGTCATGCTATGTAGAAGTCAAGAAATGCCGCAGAAGTGTACTGATATTCATGTAATGTTTTAATTCTTAAGCTTAATTTATTGTCTCAACAAAATTTTATATCATGATGTCAAGATCAGATTAATCGTAGCATGGAAACAGCCGTACATAAATATCACCAATATTCTGGTTGGTGACATATATCCGAAAATTAATTACTTAGCTAAGATCCTTAAAACCGATAAATTTTATGCGTTGTTGACTTTTAAAATATCAATATAAAGTTAATCAACAACGGGGAGGAGGCAAACATTTTTCAGATAAGAGCCCAAAGATTTGAAGAGAGTGTTCTTAGGTTTTGTAGATGCTAATAACAAAACCAAGATGAATCAGGATCTGTTCAAAATGAAATAGGACATCTGATAGAATGATATGAATCCTCGGAAGAAAATATTTTTAGAATTGGCTGAAACAGTTAAAATAGTAGATTTAATAACATTAAGCCTTGAAACATAATAGTTATTCAATTATGCAAGCAACATGCATTATTGAAAAACACAAAAATGTATATCAGAAATAATCATAAATATAAAATAAAAATAGACTTGCTGAGACAAACAAATTTCATTATTAACTTAAGTCATAGCGCTATTTTTAAACAATTAAAATATGCTAAGATTTAACCCTCTAACCGGATAGCACGGAAAATTCCGTCAGTTTAAAGGTGCTTCGAAAATGCACTGCACGAATTTTTCTGCCTTCAAGTAACGTTTTCAAAACCGAATTAGCCGTACTTTTCTGAAATATTCAATATCTTGAAAGATAATTGGGGACGGTGGAAGCAACACAGCAGGACACTGAGGGGAAGTTTTATGGCTCGCAGGAAACCCCGTGTTTTGACCCTGGGGCAATCGTAAAAAATCGGGGGGAAATTTCTTTAGACCCCAGGAAATGTTTACTTGTTACCTCGTATTTTAAAAGTTTTGAAAAGTCCCAACGCATAAGTAAAATATGTTACAATTCCCTTTTGGTTTCATATTAATTTGAAACTGTAACAAGTTGGGGCGTGTCAGTGCAATCTGCTATTTTATATAGTTAGACAAATTATCTTTTTTAAAGTATATTCTTTCGCTTCATTTTTCTTATCTTAACCAATGCTTTCAGATTTTGAAACATGATTATTTCATTATGAGATGCCAAAAAAAAAATTAATAAAACACCAAACTCTTTAAAATTTGAAACCTTTTCAATTTTCCAACCACTAAAAATGAATAAATTTAAACTTCATCAAATCATTTGAAACATTTTCTTACACTTTGATAAAAATAATAACGAAAAAAAAAAACTAAGATTTATTAGTTTTTTTTTTTTAGATTTCAAAGCCCAAGTGTTCAGGGAAGTTTAACTACAGTGCCTAGTTATATATTGTTAAAATACACCGAATTATATTTGAATTTTAAGTGCTTGAACTTCAGTTTACATCAAAGACAACATGAATGAAGATTTTCCCACATTTTTTTTATAACTTGAATGTTTGAATAAATGGTAATCAAAAATATACGGGAACATTTACAGTAGACATTTATGCATATATAAATAAACATAAAAATTAATTTTAAATTCGAGCTATTCAAAAACATTCGAATTATTGTTCAAAAATATCTATTTATACAAAATACCTCAACATTTATCTTTTTTAAAGGCTAACTGAATAAGTAATTAAAATCTGGATTTTTTTTTTTTGAAATCTCGACCGTATGAAGCTAAAAATTTTATGTTAGAAATTCCATTTGAAATTTCGAAAAAAAAATGCATCGCGCAGTTAAAAATTATTTACCATAAGTTTTAGCAATTGTTTGAGTATAATAAAAATTTCAAATTTTATTATATAGCTTCTTTGGTATCTTTTAATATATTTGGAAGATTTCATACAATTCAGTTGAAAACTGCATGCTAAGAGCAAAAAATATACTAAAAAAATTGATGAATATACAATTACAATAAAAATTCTTACATAGAAGCAAAACTGAGAAGCTAAAGCGTAGGAATGAAAAATTTTGAGTATATCTGAAGTAGTTTTCGAAATATTTATTTTAAAGTTCAGAAAATTTGTGTGCGTTATGTTATACTTAATATTAATTAAATGGTTAAAATAATATGTTAATATTAGTCATGTAATCGTTTGACACATTCATATACTAATAAAAATTATCATGGTCATTGATGCGAATGTCAAGAATTTTATGTAATTTTAAATTCAGACATTAAGATATTGATGTAGAAAATATAGAACGACCATATCTAAAATACATGAAAAATGCAGTCTGCTATAAAATGATCTTGACAAACAAAATCCGGCATTTTCACTTACTATGGCAGAGTCGGCTTAGTCAGGGGCGATCTGGAAGAACAGAGAGAGAACCGCGGTTTTGATGGATGCCGCTCTAGCTTTTAAAGTTCCCAGGAAAAATTATATATATATAAATTACAAATGCAAAAATAAATCTTGTAATTTTCCATACATTTTTATAACAACGAATTGTGGAATTGGCTTCCAATGCATTGTTGTGTTTGACAATATGTAAGGTAACCAACCCTACTTTAGATAGATTTGTACTACATTTTCGTAACCGTATTCCTTTTAAAATTAATTCGTGCAGCCGAAATACACCTTTTGCACCCTTAAAAATTTATGTAAACTATAACGGTTAAATTTAATTTATGCAACTTGTGAAATGTTCATAATTAACCATTTCCGTCTAAACAGTTTACATGAAAAAAAAAAGTTTGGACTCCCTCATTCATTAGAAATTTATATCAGATTCTAACATTAAATTTTATTTTTCACCGAATAGGATCGAATGGTAGTGTATAGTGCTTCCACACCACAGGTCTGGGGTTCTATTAACGGGCTGTGCAAGGTCGACTCTGCCTTTCATCCCCGCTACATTGGGTCGATAAATGAGTACCAAGCTTGCTTCGGGTCTTAAACACTGAAGGTCTCTCTTCAGACAGACCACCAAATCGGGACATCTGTTCATGCACCTCAGCCTCCAATGGTCACGTGTATTATGATGGGCACAGTAGTTCCTGTCCCTCATGGATTGTTGTGCCACTGAGTTTGAGTTTTAAGTTTGAGGATTGCCTCACTTTGGAGATACCCCTTAGATAAGCATGTATTTCCACTCATTTGCAATTAAACATTTTTCTTTCAATTGCGTTTATTTCAGAAGGAAGTTTGATTTTTCAAATGTATTTGCTTAATAACATGTATATTTGTGGATTATATTAAAAATTTGATCAATCCAAAATTACATATTTTTAGCTCCTCTAAAAGCTTTTAGGATTTTACAACTGATCTTACAATCCATATATGTTTTATAGTAGTATATTTAAAAATGATAAAGACATTTTTACGACTGTGTGAGCTTTTATGCCTCGTTTATAAATATAAAAAATTGCATTCAGCTACAGTTTTTAAAATGTATGGAAATAAGTGGAGGAATAGGATATTTACATATTATGAATATTTTTGACTGCAGTAAGATATATTTGTGTGTATTTCAGTTTCTTTACAATTTGAATAGAAGTTGTAAGCCACACACACACACACATTTTGCGAATAGTTTGATATTGAGTATAAACCCACATAGGCTGTTTAATATTGTAAAGTGTTTTACTTTGATACCAGAACACATTAAAATAAGGCTCATTTGCAGTTATATGATCAGCTTCAGTGATATTTAAATTTTCAAAAATATTCTACACGTACGAAAACATTCTTTCACAACCGCACACCACATCTCTCATACTATATCTTCCGTGCAGCAGGAAATATTTGTGTATACTCAAATTTAATACAGGATACATTTTCAAGTGTTAAATTTGTTTTTAAAATTTGGTATGAATACATTGTGGAACTGTCGGTTAACTTCACTGAACAAAATTGTTTTAAGTGTACTGTTTTGAAAGACAAAATTATTATGGGAGAACTTTTCTCACAATAGAATTTGTAATGACTGAATTGTGTGAAAATGTACTTATCGATGTGTGACATTTTTCCTTGTAATAAAAGAAACAGAAAGATAAGAAATTTAACTTAAGTAGAAAATGGTTAGAAGTACTGTCATGCGCATTTGAAGAAGTATATCCCCCATTAAAGTTAAAAATTATTGACTGAATGTGTGTTATGTCCATCACAAATGCCGATGTAGAAAAGGAATTTTTATTTAATACAAGAAGTTCGAAAAAGAGAACACTAGGAAAGAAAATTTAAATTTTTTCCGAAAAATATTCAGTTAACATAAAAATATCTTTTATATGATTTTAATTAAAATAAATTAAAAGTATTGAAATCCTTTTTTATGCTATTTTAAATTAAAAATATAACTAAATAGAGAAAGATCGGTTTTATTTCATAAATATAGTCATCGTATGTACCAGTTATTGTGTTATTGTTTAAAAATGAGATAGGGCCTTTGCTCTTTTTACCTCATTACTTTTTTAAAAAACAGGAAAGTGAGCGCGTTTTCTTAGTCTCATATTCAAAAATGAATACAGGATGCTTTTTTCTGGTTCAAATCGCAATACCAAATATATATATATATATTTTTAATTTTTAAAAAATGACAGAAAAATATGTTTTGTTTGAAGAAAATATATTTATTTTTCAACTTCTAACATACTATTTATTTCATTTTTTCCTTTTTTTTTACCCTGCATTTTATTTTAATTTTACTGTGATGGAACATATAGGAGAAAGAAATACCGAATTCCACTACAGTTTCATACAAGATTGCCCAAGGCAACTTAACAGCTAGCTGTAAACGATTGATCTCTTGGTTCTTATTTGACAAAAGAACCGAACTAGGTCATAAAATTGTCCCCGTTCGACCTCCCAAGTTCTAAAAGGGGGAAAGGATTAGGCTGTTGCATTTTTAAAGCGATCTTTAAAATAAGTTAACGCTTTCGGAATAACTTTTCAGGAGGAAGGTATCCACTTAGAGGGTTAATGAAAGTGTACCGCGATGCGCTTCGAACACACACACACACACACACACACATATATATATATATATATATATATATATATATATAAAAAAATATTAGCGCACCAAGAGATAATTGCGGGATCGTAACGAAACTTGGCATGAAGGTACATGTCGGGGAGACATGCAAATGATTAGAAATGCAGAGTTATTTCGCTTTACGTATAGCCGGTAGAGGGCGTTTAACGTCGTTCTCCGTGGAGTATAAAACAAGTAACCAAAGCTTGTTTGAGTGTGCTGAATCGCTTAACCTATCCTCCCTAATCCATCAACACCTAATCTCCTTTGAGCACATGACAGCCCTTCTTAACCATTTTTTGGGTTCAGAAGACAAACTTTTGGAGTTTGAAAACAGCGCCCTGCGCAAACGAATTGACACAATGGAGACCGACCCGCCCCCGCCCAATTGGAATTTGGAAACATGTTCGAGAATTTTCGACGTCTTTGAATACCAGTTAATCAAGAAAACCAGACTAACCTACAACCAGCAAATACTATTCACAATGGACAATGGCTTAATGCGTAAAAACCAGGAAAGCTATGACCTGCTCGAAAAAGAAAATGGAAAACTGATGGAAGAAATCCAAGGCCTAGAGGGTGAGTTGACTTTGATCGGTACTTGCCCTTTAAAAAATTGCAAACACCACTCTAAATTAAACCCCTCAAATTTAATTCAGAAAGCAAATGATTGTATTAAACTGCTTGAATCAAAATACCAAAAATCAAACACCAAGTATAGCAATAGCAATCCTTCCCCAAACCCACCTAAAAAGAAAAATCGCCTTGACGGCTTTACTGCGCCAACCAAAGTAGTTAAAAAACAGAAAGTTCTGCAAAACTACTCCTTTGGTGCGGCTGCACCCGTCACCACAACCAATAAATACCAGACCCTCTCTGGAAATGACGAGTTGCCGACTCAGAGCAACACAGCGATGCCAGTTGCCGCCCCCAAAATCCCCCATTCACCTAAAATTTAAAGAAAATTACAATTTAATCATGCAAGAAATCAATAGAAAATACCCCAAGACCAATTCGAAGCTGTCTGGGGAATATTTGCGCATTTTTGCGTCAGCAACCGACGAACGCAATGAGATCATCAATTTCCTTAAGGAAAGAGGTGAACAATTCTTTGCGCTTCACCCACAAGATACCAAACCCCAAAAGATAGTGATTAAAGGGTTGCCGATATCTACGGATATCGACGACATTAAGAAAGACCTCTCCGAGCGAGGCTTCCTTGTTAACAAGGTCGCGCAGCTCACCAAACTCAAATCAAAATTTAAGCTCCCCATCTTCATGGTGGAACTACAAAAATCGCCCGATTCTCCAGACATCTTCAAATTAGACAAGTGCTGTTACTTAACAGTTAAAATCGATACCTTCAATAGACGACCAGGCCCGACCCAATGTTACAACTGTAACTTATTTAACCACTCATCTAAAAATTGTCATATCAAAACCCGATGCCTTAAATGCGGCGAGCCGCATAAAACGGGCGACTGCCCAATAAAAGATTTAATTGAAAACCCCGTTTGTATTAACTGTAATAAAACCGCACACCTGGCAAACTCGCATCGCTGTGAGAAATTTCCGAAAATCCAACCCAAAAAAGGTGCTCCCTCCTTAAACAGAAATAAATCCCAAAACTCTTTTACTTCCGATCAATCTAAAGTAAAAAATGATATCTCCTTTCCAAATGCCTTAAAAGGCAACCACCAGATGGCACCACAAACCGAAAAGCCCGTTTCGGCCGAGACAACTCCAGCCCCAAAAAAAAAAAATAAAAGAAACCAGAAAGTAATTGAAAACGATGATAGCGGAACCTTCGGGTTCATGGACGCTATCATCGAACTGAAAAAGTTCTTCGCTGAACACCCTCTCTCATTGAGTTGGGTAAACAGCTTAGAAACGCCCAACCCCACGAAAAGGTAGACGTTTTCTATCGTCACACCCCCAAAACTTCCAAGTACAAAGTAACTTCACCCGACCCCGCCCCCCATGCGAGTAGCTGCCTCCCGATTCGTCGAGAGAAACTCTCGCAAAGACCCTCAAATTCGACCGCCTCGGCGGCCGCCTACGGGAGGAAGGGACCGGCTTGCCGTCCCCTTCCTCCATCGTTCCTCCTTTTTACCGCCGACATCGTAGGCAGGCCCAGATTCACTTCCCCTCGTTTTCTTACTGACAATTCTTCACTTTTCCCCACTGCAATTTCTTAAATGATTTAAAATTAAAAAAGGGCAAATTATTGATCTAAAGTCACTCCCTAATTCTGACTGACAGGAGATTTAGATTCCTGCTGGAATCAGGCGCTCCATAAACCCTCCAACACCAACACCAATCGCTTACAGGGGAAGAGCTGAGGTAGACATGCCATTTTGGAAGACAATATGAGCGGCTGTCGCAGTTTCAGAGGGGGAGAATCATCGGCATGATGGAAGCTGGGTGGTGAGCTAGGCGAGTAGCTCGTCAATTAAGCCTATCTGATTGTGTTGTGAGGAGGTGTTAGGACCAGTAGATCCGAGAGGTCATTTACACGAAGACCAGGCTCAGGACGCCCTCGATAAGACCAGTCGTCGAAAAGACCACCAAAAGGTAAGAAATACATGCGTACAGCCAACTGCTTTATCGGCCGCCATCCAGGCACAGGTAGCACCTTCACAAGGGGAGGAAACTGGACTGCAGCGGAATGGAACCAGGTCGTCTTTAGCGACGAATCCAGATTCAATCTCAGCAGTGATGACAATCGTGTTCGTGTGTGGAGACCCCGTGGTGAATGCCTCAATCCTGCCTTTGTCTTCCAACGATACACCGCTCCCACAGCTAGTGTGATGGTTTGGGGTGCCATTGCCTACAATACACGGTTACCCCTAGTATTGATCCGAGGCACCACGACATCCTGCAACCACACGTGTTGCCACTCATGCAACGGCTCCCAGGAACCATTTTTCAACAAGACAATGCTCGGCCTCACACTGCAAGGGTGTCACAAGACTATTTCCGCACTGTTACTACTCTTCCTCGAGCATATCTGGGATGATTTGGGAAGGCGAGTTGGGAATCCCACGAATTTGAACGAACTAGAGGCAAGGGTACAGCAAATATGGAACGAAATGTCTCAAGACATCATACAGAGCTTGTATGCCTCAATGTCGGATCGTATCGCATCGTGCATTCGCGCTAGGGTGGTTTCAACAGGCTATTGAATTCTCCGCTCTTTTGCCCTTTTCTCTGAAATAAATAATCCTTTTTTTATTTTCTAATCATTTACTTATATCAAAGTAGTCATTACGTTTGTAAAATTTTATTTCATTTTGACGACTCCTTGGTGCACTAATTTTTTTGTCCATGCGTGTATATTTGTAGTAGTTTCGTCAAAAATGGAAGGCTTTATGTGTATTTAATTATTTCATTATTAGATGATGTTCGTAAGAGTTGAATTGACGAGGCACGTTCTTGTGGACGTATACTCCATTTTTATTTTACATGTAGACAATTACGATACGCACAAAGTAGAACAAAAGACGTTGAACAAACGCTTAACGTAACATAATACATACAAATAGCGGCCGGCGAATTAAACATGAAAATGATCTATAAGGAGAAAATATAAGGAGTCGGGTGTATAAAATACACCCTACGAGAGCTTGGATTAATATTAATTACAGCGTCGAAATTCGGTAGTGAAAACCACCAAATAGTGCCATCACGAAATGGTTTTCACATTTGTTGACTTGTCGTATCTGCAAAGGCTTAGGCACTAATATGCAGCCCATTGGGGGAAAATTACAATTTATGTTAAGTAGACCTTGTATCTGGGCCATACTATAAGTACCGGGTGTTTCAAAAGTCACGCACATCTCTCCATATGGTAACCCTCGTTGCTTAAAAACCAAAAGAGTTGGTTGAGATTTCTGTCACTAGATAGCAGCAGAGGCCCCATCATAAGTTTTGAACGTATCAGGCATCAGTTTCAAAATACTTTTCAGTTGAGCACAACGGGAGGTGCATGATATTTTTCCAAGAGCAAAGAATAGCCATCGTGGAATTTTATTTCGCTATAAAATCTCACTGTCGTGTAATTAATGCATTTCAGCAGAAATATCCGGGTGAAACAGCATCAACGATACCACTTGCAACGGTTCCGTGATACAGGATCGGTTGCAGTCAGGAAGCGATCGGGTAGAGCGCCATAGTGAAAACGAAAGTGGCAGACGTGGTGATCACTTTACAAAGAAGTCATTAAAAAGACCGTCCGTCTACATAAACATTATTACGGAATTCATATCCATGCTGAAAGTGATGAATAGTATGTTTAGTTGCAGCAAGATGGCGTAACGTGTCCCACATCACGGGGTAGTATGGAAGTTCTAACTGAATTTTTCGATGTTTGTGCCATTTCCAATGGACTGGCTACCTCGTTTACTGGACTTGTCAATTCAGGATTGTTTTCTTTGGGGATATCTGAAAAATGTCAGCTTCAGGAATAATCCCCATACGCTTGATGAACTTAGAGTAACATCCTTCATGCAACATCGCGGACATGAATTCTCACTCTTCGTGAAGTGTCAATTAATCTGGTAAAAAGAGTTCAGTTGTGTGTCCAGGAAAACGGACATCATTTTGAACGTTTAATGTTTTACCGTGTATGACACCTGACAATATGGATAACCGTTCAATCTTTGTTTAGCCTTTATTCTGTTTGTTAACATAATTCATCTGTCTTTAAAACTCAACCACAAAGGTTGATTTGCGTGACTTTTGAAACACCAGGTATTATTGATACCAAACATCTTTTTGTCAAAAAAATTATACAACACAAAAGTATAAAATAAGCAGCGCCGCTTTTCCGCTTAGGTATTCTAAGCAATGCTTAGGGCGCAAAAATTTGGAGGGTGAAAAAATTACAGCGAACGCGCGTACTACGACCTAGCAAATAATGAGAGAAGCATTTCTGCCCCTTAACAGAATAAATACTGAAATGAGATCTACTATGGAAAAAGAAAAGCTTAACAGTTTGATGCTGCTATACACTCAAAATGATATTACAATGGATATTTCTTACAATGATGTCATTAATGATTTAAAAATGAGCAAAGCTCGAAGAAAACAAGTACGATGACAGTGACTCAACAAAGAAAAAGAATGTCTAAATGTAAAAGATAATAAGACGATAAAGAGTATTAAACACTTAAAATAAGATTCAAAAAGTAGTTGTATAAAATACTATCAATGACACACATCACATGTAAAAATATAAGTTTGTTTATACACAAAAATTGGTACTGTGATTTCTTTTGTCTAGTAATTGAAACCTTAACCTACTAAGAAAGAGGTATAATTCAAATTTCTCCCTATTTCCATCCAATAGTACCCACTTCTAACATGAAAACAGAAGAAAGTGAACTCTGCAGTGATTGGTGGACCCTGTCTTTCGCACAAACATAAGACCAATTATTTTTCATTGTGATACAATTTACAACAACATCAGGATAAAAAAAGAAAACAATCTTAAGAAGGAAAAAGGGAAACAATAATCTTGTTTGTTTTGTTATTGTTATTGCTATGATTATGAGTTTTTCTGGTTTAACTACAGCGAAAGGTCCATCATAGGGCGGTTGTTATGGTTTTCTGAGAGCATCATGTCGTAAAAATACATTAGTACATTTTGAGAGTTCTGGGTGTACAAAAACAGTTTTACGACCCTGTGAAGATGAGGAACGGGTTTAAAATTAGTTTACTTAGTTACTAAAATTAGCTACTAAATTGCTTAGTAAATTCAAAAATTGCATATATAACAGCTTCGATGCCCACAATAACCACACATACGAGCATCGATAAGAAATAACTACAAGTGAAACATACATAATCAGTACAAACGTGGCACTAAGAAACAGACACCTCATAATCGTATAACATCGAAATCCTGGTCACGGCACCAAATAAAAAAATTAAAAAAAAAAAGAAATTAGATTTTTAGTTCATCGGTCAGTTTTTCGGTTGTCTCCCTCTGCTGAAATCGGGATTGCAGGCCATTTTTAAAGTCCGCCAAATCACACCCAAATTCATGCGCGGCTTCTCGTGGATTCTTTATCTTGTCCGCTCCTGCGCTTCTCTATTGGTCCAGAGACCAGCGCAGAGTTACAGCATTCCAAAATCTATGGGTTTAATGAACTTTTTGGAAGCGCGGGAAATCCCTTGACGCACCCCGCAATTTATGGGTCTGGTGACCCCCAGGCGCGGGAACATTCTGGCACACCCTTGCCGAAGGAATTTCACTGTATCCGGTGAGGGGGGAACTCAAACGAATTCCAAGAAACCGACTTTGAAATTTTGAGGTCTGCTGAATTCGTTCTGGCCTCCCATCAGTACGTTCCACAAGCCCATTGGATGAAGGGTGAACGGCGTGGTTCTTATCTTGCGAATTCCTAAGCACGCACATAATTCACGACTGAGGTGGGACTCTTAACTGTGTGACGGTCCTGGTCTGTTGTAATCAGACTAGAATCCCGAAATCGTGGAATCTACTCACGGATTACGGTTGTTGCCACTGTCTCTGCTGTCGTATCGGAAATAGGATATGCCTCTGGCCAACGAGAAAAACAATCAATGATCGTGAGGCAATAAGAAAATCCTTCGGATGGAGGAAGAGACGAATAATATTCAAATGGAGGTGGTGAAAACGAGCCTCTAGAATCTTAAAATGACCAAATTCGCTATTTGTATGCCGTTGAATTTTAACTCGTTGACAGGGAATGCAGCTACGGGTCCAACTGTGGATATCTTTGTCCACTGTTGTCCATACGAACCTTTTAGAGATTAGCTTTGTAGTAGCACGAATTCCAGGATGCGAGAGGCTATGCACTTCAAGAAAGACGTATGGAAGAGAGCGTGAGGAATACAAGGGCGTAATGTACCCGTGAAAATATCACAATATACTTCGGCAGTTGATTCTGGCATTTGTAATTGCTTAAGCTGAAAAGTTTGGCTCGTAGCAGAAAGTAGTGCTTTTAATTCCTCATCACCCTGTTGCATTTGTGCAAATTCCTCATAGCCTATGGAACTGAGGTTAACAATTGCTGATATCCGAGAAAATGTGTTCGCTGGCACATTATCAATGCCTGGGACGTATCTAATATCGGTGGTGAATTGCGAAATGAAATCTACGTGGCGCAGTTGCCCTGGGCTGGCCTTATCTAGTTTTTGATTAAGAGCGAATGTTAAAAGGTTTGTCGTCGGTGTATAATATTAGTACGCGACCTTCGATAAAATGTCTCGAGAGCTCAAACGTCCTCCCGTTGGTGTGGTGTGGTAGTTAGGAGAGGGAGATCCTAGCTCAAGTGTCGTCCTCGTCACTTGACCATGGTTCAAAATTACGAGGTCCGTCGCCAAAAGCCCTCGTGTAGCTCAACAGTGTGACGCTAATATTCACTCACTCGATCAAATATCGGAAATAATTGATAGCGGAATAAGCTGCTAGAAGTTCACGGTCAAAAGCACTGTACTTAATTTTAGCTGGTGTTAATTTTTAGAGAAAAACCCTAAAGGTTGGAAACCATATCGCTGGTGATCTCATTTAAGGAAGCACCAAGACCAAAGTCACTAGCACCAGTCATCAATGCGAGATCAGCATCCTGTGAAGGATGAGCTAAAAGTGTAACATTGGCTAGTTGATTATTACATTGGTTAAATGCATTGATAGATTCCGCGGTCCATTGTATGTCCCGCTTATCATTTTTCTTAGAATTTTTGAGAAAGTCATGCAAACGAGCTTGTATGTGTGCTGCCTTAGGTAAGAACTTTCGATAAAACGTCAAAATACCCCAAAATTTCCTGAACTCGCGAACTGTGTCAGGTTGTTTATAATTAGCGATGAGCTCTACGCTTTCAGAAAGGGGAAAGACTCCAGACAAATTTCAGAATTAAAACTTCAAATAGCTCATATGTCGTGGGCCCGAAATAAATAATTCTTTCGTCGGAAGTCATCGTCGCGCTCTCGATAAAGGAATCCAACACTAAACCGAGAGGCTATTTGTTTTTTATCATAAACGTTTTCGTGAGAACGCTCGTAAATGTACCCTCTCACCTTGCGACTTCTTACATCGCCATCTTCCAATAGACCTAGCTCTCAGTCGGAAAACTAGGGAGCATGACTACAATGGCGTCTTGTAGTCATGTAAATGCGATCGCTAAAAAATGTCGCCTATTTGTTTTTGACAAACATACCATTTAACGTTATTTAGTTGATTCAGGCGCATCTGCTTTTATGAAACTCCATGTAAATGATCGAAGTAAATTTAAGTCTA
This sequence comes from Trichonephila clavipes, assembly GCA_019973935.1. Taxonomy (NCBI): domain Eukaryota; kingdom Metazoa; phylum Arthropoda; class Arachnida; order Araneae; family Nephilidae; genus Trichonephila; species Trichonephila clavipes. The sequence goes on from BMAU01005257.1 coordinate 14,753, forward strand.
GTTTAAGTAATTTTTGGCCGTAAGTTTTGATTTTAGAGTCATTGGCTGTAAACAGTTCAAATTTATTTGGTTTCATAGTTTTGTTTGGTCTTGGAATAAAGCTGACGTCTGTGCCTGAATCAACCGAAAATTCTAATTACCCCTGTCCCCTTTTGGGTAGCTGAAACCGGACATCGTATGGGTAAAAAGAATGTCCACTGTGACCCCTCTCCGGGCTGGGATGAAAGTTACTAGTTAAAGATGTGTAAACATATCAAATTTAATGATTAAACATGTACTCCCGCCTCGAGCCCTTCAAATTTCAACAGAAACTGGCATTAATCGTTGTGCCAATTTAAGCTCATTTCGGGCCCTGGGCGCAGAAGATCTACGGGCTCTTTCAAACTGGCGGATCGAAATTTATTACCAGAAAACCTGGTTATAACTCCAGCTTATCCAGGCCCCCGGGCGCCCGCCCCAAGCACCCAATGGAAAAACTGACACTGATTAAACGTACAGAGTACAAAATAAGGAAATAAGATTACTTAATAAAATAACGAATTCCCGCCCAATAATATTTCATTAAATTTCTAAAATAGGAATATCTATAGGAATGTAGCCCTATTTTCTCACGAACCACAAGACGCAGAAATTCGCCGAAGGTACCAAAATTTCGGGAATGATCCGAGGAATCCGTTTTGACCATTTATAACCCGATATTCCAATTAGTTAAAAATATATTAATTAAAAACCTTAACCGGTTAAAAATATATTAATTAAAAAACGCATATACACGTGGGGCACCCATCTGCAGAGAATCGGAAAGATCATTTTAAAATTTTTTTAGTGGAATGAAAAAGGTTAAAATTAAAATGAATTAAATTAATTCTTTGTTAATTAAAATAGACGATCAAAATACATTTTGAAAATCTGAAATCTAATTTATTATTTTAGATTCTTAGAAACTAACTACTATTAAAAAATTATGAACGTTTTTTGTTTTTTTTATTGCTTCACATTAAGAATTTTTTAATTCTAACGCAATACTTTTTTTTTTGATTTTGAAATGACTATTAAGACTTTAAAACGCATACCTGCAGAGAATCGGAAAGATCCTTTAAAAAATTTTTTAGTGGAATGAGAGAGAGAAAAAGGTTAAACTTAAAATGAAATAACGATTGATTGATTAATGCAAGTATGAAATCTATTTTATTATTTTCTCACGAAACTTTTTTTCCGCGTGTAGAAAAATATTATACGTAATCTGTACAAAGATTGATAAAATATCTTAAAAATTACGGTTAAAGAAAATGTGTTTCTCAACTTTTTCCCCTTTTGCGATAAATATGTAAACATTACTTTTTTTAAAGTTTTCTATTTAAAAATTACCGTTGTTTGCAATCTATATATGAAGTTTAAAAGCATTAACTTAAAAATGAAGCCCGAATTTTTTTTAACTTCATCAAATAATGCAAAAAACGAAATGAGAAATTGACAAAAGTCTTCCGATATTTTAAAAGTATTTTTACTGTTCTACCCAAAGGAGAGCGTAGCATGGCTGGTTAAAGCGCTGCTTTATAAAACGGCAGTTCCCAGGTTCGAAACTGAAGAGGAGGAAACTTTCAATTTCGCATTACATTACTTCTTAAATTTTAAAATTTTTTAGTGGAATGAAAAAGGTTAAAATTAAAATAAGATATCAAAATGTTTTTATCAGATCGGTTATTTTTTTAATGTTTTTTTCAGTACATGTATATAAAATATATATATATATATATATATATATATCTAGGCTTTTCCCCATACGGTTTTTTTTCTAACTTATATATATTTATATGTTTAATCAAGCATTCAAAAGTAAAGAAAAAAAGCAATCGTTTCAATAGCTATCTGTAAATTTTTCTTTTATTAATTACTTATAAAAATTTGATTTTAATAAATATATATATGTTTTTTTAAAAGGATTATTTCTGTTACTTCATTACTAAAGGAATTCTTTGTTAATTAAAAAGTACATCGTCTATTATTTATATGAAGTTTGAAAGCATTAACTTAAAAATGAAGCCCGAAATTATTTTTTTTAAACTTTAACAAAAAACGAAATGAGAAATTGAAAAAATCTTCCGATATTTTAAAGGTATTTTTATTGTTCTACCCGAAGGAGAGTGTAGCATGGCTGGTTAAAGCGCTGCTTTATAAAACGGCAGGTCCCAGGTTCGAAACTGAAGAGGAAGAAACTTTCAATTTCGCATTACACTACTTATTAAATTTTAAGATTTTTTTAGTGGAATGAAAAAGGTTAAAGTTAAAATGAGATATCAAAATGTATTTATCAGATCAGTTATTTTTTAATGTATTTTTCAGTACATGTATATAAATAAATATATATATATATATATAGGCTTTCCCTATACTGTTTTTTTTACTTATATATTTATATGTTTAATCAAAAGTTCAGAAAAAAGCAATCGTTTCAATAGCTGTCTGTAAAATTTCCGTTGATTTACTACTTATAGAAATTTAATTTTAATATATATAATGTTTTTAATATATATAATGTTAATAGAATTACTTCTATTATTTCATTACTAAATGAATTCTTTGTTAATTAAAAAGTACATCGTCTATTATTTTGGATCAAAATACATTTTAGAGACATTTTTAAGCTAACTATATGTAACGATTGATTGATTCATGAAAATCTGAAATCTCTGTGTGTGTTTTATTATTTTAGATTCTTAGAAACTAACTTTTATTAAAAAATGATGAAAGTTTTTTGTTTTACTCTTAGCATCAGAATCGTTTTCTTTTTATTGCTTCACATAAATAATTTTTTTAATTCTAACACAATATTATTTAAGTCATGCATCGAAGTTTGAAGCTATATATCTTATCTGTGAGAAGGAGGGGAAGAAAGAACAATAATTTTACACTAAAAAAACCGTGTTCGGGCTATTGAGAGGGGAAAGAAACCTGTCTTAAATCAAAAATAAGTGGAATGGAACAAATTTCGAAAAAGGAAAATCTTTTGACATAATTTTAGAAATCACTTACATTGTGCGCGTACTAACACTCACACAGAAATGCTGGTGTCATGAGGAAAAGAGAAACCCCGAGTAGCGCCTGGTTAAGCGGTGGAGGGGGTGGAAGTCATTTTGAAAAAAGAGTGTTATAAGTGCTGATTTTGTGAAGGAAAGGGAAAATTTATAAAAGTAGAGAAAGCCCTTGCAACCGCCAGGCCATGCAGCTAGTTTTATATATAAGAGCTGTCCTAAATCACCAATGTTTATATTACTGCAGCAATCATAATTTTTTAAATCCCCCCCCACCCCCAATATCTTTGTTTTAAAATTTCAATATCTTTTTTCTTAAGTTTTATTTATCTTTAGTGCTCTATTGATTTCCGTCTCTATAGTAGAGAATAATTATATATACCATTTGGGGGCTCAGTTTTAAACTTGTTTTCCCTCTTTCTCCTTATAATTCAGACAATGCTTACTTTATTATTATACAAAATCTATACATACAATTATATAAAATACTATTACACAAACTCATTCAATACTATTATATAAAATCTTTTTTTCACATACCCACATGAAGCTATTTTATCTCCATACAACTTTTTTTTTCAGCAATAAGGACTAATTGAATTTTTATGTTTTGATATTCGAAGGGATTGTTTACACACACACACACACACATACATACATATATATATATATATATATATATATATATATATATATATATACGAGGTCTGTCCCAAAAGTATCCGACCTACGTTCATATCTTCGCGCGGAGAGACTGAGGTGACCTCTAGTGGGTACGAATATCACCAGCAGCTCCTAACCTTCTCATTCTCTTCATTTTGCTTTAATCTCGGTAAAAGTTGTGCGGAAACTATTGAAATGTTACAAAAGGCCTTTAAAGATGAGTGTATGGGAAAAACACAAATAAAAGAGTGGTATGGTCGGTTCAAAAATGGCCGCACTTCTGTTGACAGTGATCCTCGTTCTGGTCGACCTTCGACAGGAACATCGTCGCATAATGTTGAGCGTGTTCGTGTCGCAGTTGAACAAGATCGTCGTTTGACTGTGAGAGAACTGGAAGATGAAATTAGAATACCAAAAAGTACTGTTTGGCGAATTTTAACCGAGAATTTGGGAATGACTCGTGTTTGTGCAAAATTCATCCCGAAACTGCTCTCAGACCAGCAAAAAAATCTTCGATTAGAAATCGCTCAGGACAATTTGGAAATGATCAATAGTGATGAAAACTTTCTTAAAAAGATTATTACTGGTGATGAGACATGGGTTTATGGTTATGATCCTGAAACCAAACAACAATCTTCGCAGTGGAAGTTTCTGTCGGAGCCACGGCCGAAAAAAGCCCGTCAAAGTCGAAGCAACATCAAGTCAATGTTGATTGTTTTTTTTTATTATTATTATGAGGGTATTGAGCACCATGAGTATGCCCATACAGGCCAAACAATTAACAAAGAGTACTACGTTGAAGTTTTGAAAAGATTACGTAATGCAATCAGGAGAAAACGACCGCAACTTTGGGAATCCGGTGACTGGCTTCTTCATCACGACAATGCTCCAGCGCACACATCGAACCTTGTGCAGCAGTATTTATCAAAACACAGTAATGCGCAGCTCCACCAGCCTCCATATAGTCCCGATATAGCTCCCTGCGACTTTTGGCTATTTCCTCGATTGAAAATGCCGCTTAAGGGACATCGATTCGACAATAAACAGACTGTTGAAACTAATGCGACGAATGCACTCAAGGCGATTTCGAAGACTGAGTTTCAAGAGTGCTTTAATAAGTGGAAACATCGATATGAGCAACTCGTTCAATCAAATGGGGACTACTTTGAAGGATGCCACCCCCCGGATGACGAAGAATAAATTAAGTGCTGAGAAACCGAAGTAGGTCGGAGACTTTTGGGACAGACCTCGTGTATATATATATATATATAGTTTTCCGAATGATTAGTAATGAAGTAAATAAAGTAAGAACTTTCTTGAAAGCTATTTTTTTTCTTTTGGGGGAACTGTTAAGTATCGATAAAGTTATCTTAAAACGTGCAATTTAATTTGATGTTTGCTTGAGAGTAAAATTTAAATATTGCGTTTTTTTTAAAAACTCTGTTCTACCTTACAAAATTATAAGAATAATATCTTATTCAGTATTTTCTTTTTAAGCAGGAAAAATTATTTAACTTAATCTATATAGTTGCAAATAATTGAAGATAATTTTAATAACAAAATTATAATCTTTACTGCTAGGTAATTGTATTAAAAACGAAACATTCCACTCAAAAATGTTAATATTTAATATGGTATGAAACTAAAAACGATTAAAGTCTATTTAATTTCTAATGATCTTTGCTTGGAAGAAACACAAACGCATACACACCCATATTACATGTTTATTTTTTCAATCTGATTTATTAAGGAATGCATTTACCTTAAACCTCAAATAATATTCTCGTCATACAAAAAATTATACCAATTCCGAATGATTTGTATTTTAATTTGGAGTGAAACATTTTTAGTTCATTGATAAATTCACTTGAAAATTTTGAAAATATTTATAATACAGTCTATAGAAACAAAATTCAATTTTTAAAGAAATTAGGTTTTTTTCCTCACAACTCAGCTACTACCAGGTCAAGGGCTATATAGACTGCTTTGAACTCTGGCGTAGATAGTCCTGATTGTGTCCTGTATCAAGATTCCTTGAGGGTCCTTTGGAAAATAAGTAAAATTGATGACATTAATAAAACTCGTTTGAAAATTTCAAAATGTTACTCATGCCGGGGCCCATGTAATTTTTGGGAAAGTATAATATTAGCATTAATGTGTGTGAAATTTAAAACTTTTCTGTCAAACTTATTTAGCTTGAAATTATTTAAAAAAATAAAATACATTTAAATTAAGGAAAACTATTCCCGTCGGGAGATGACGAAATGCCAATGTAAACAAATCTGTATTACCTAACCGAAAATGAAACATTTTGAAACACTTTTTTTTATGAAGGTTTCTTTCGAAAAACAATAGTAATTCTACCATAAAGAATAAAATGAACAAGTACAACCATAAATATATTTCTAATAAGAAAATATAATAATCCTCGAAAAAAGATCAAGAAGCATAAATTTTCGCATTCAGCGATAGACATATATCACCCGCTATTGGGAAATTCGTTTAAAAATTGAATTTAAAAAAAATCTGCAGTGAAATTTGGAAAAATCTCTTCGAGGTTGACCCTATCATGACCTATAGTTTCAGCGTCCCAAATTGTATACATCTGTGTTGCTTGATTTTTATGTGGCACATCAAAAACACTTTCTTTTATTAGCATAGATAATATTCATATGTATATTTCACTTTTATTATTTTTCCCCATTCATTTCATCTGAAAACAAAATGCAGCAGTCCTTTTTTGTTTAAAACTTATAAATGGATTTATGAAATACTTCATGAGTGAAAAATAGATGGAGCTATATTTATATACTATATAAATGAATATTTGTATCGATGAATCGCATCACTCCAACACTGTTCAACCGATCACTATGAAAATTGACTTGCATATGTATTTTTTTGTGGAGAAGGTTTCTGTGCTATCCTCTTTGTTGCAGCTCCCCACCAGGTGGCGCTACAGCATATCAACTTCTGCACCGTTCAATAAATTGCCAAGTTGCCAACAGGGTCGCCAAAAATGATGTCAATTTGGCTGTATCGCCAACATTTCGCTATTTTTTATTGAATCGCCATTATAATGTAAGGAAAGGCGCTGCTTGCAAATATTACAAATTTAACATACAATAAATACAACAGAAAGTAATATTAATATATATATATATATGTTACACATCCAAATATAAATTATTTACTCTATTTAAATGTTCATTACACAAAATGTGTAACAATGTATTACTTTTACTGAGCAGAGATGAGCTTAGGAAGGTGTTTTCAAAAATTAGCCCACAAGAGAGTTACGGGGGTTATAAATATTAATAATTAAAAAAAAACCCCTTTTCATCAGCTTAGATCTACAGATTTAAAATTTAGCAAATAAGGGATTTTGTTCAACTGAGATATGTAAAAAGCTTTTTTTTTTGTTTTGTTTAATTTGCAATTCACGTGAAATTAGTTCATTAAAAATTTCTTTATCCTTCAATCAGCATTGTTAATTTTTTTTAATTCACCCGTGCGAAGAACGAGTATACCAGCTTGTATATCTTATATCCTCAGGCTGAGCAAGGTCGACTCAACCTTTCATCTCTTCAGTGGGCGATAAACGAGTACCAAGCTTGCTTGGGGATTAAAAACACTGGGGTTTCACTTCAGACTGATAACCTAATCGGGACATCTGCTCATGCACCTCAGCGCCCAATGGTCACGTATACTGAGATGGGCACAGTAGGCCTTGACCTTCATAGGCTGTTGCGCCACTGAGTTTAGTTTATATCAGTGGTCTTCCAACATTTTTTAACTCGCTGCTGAAGATTCTTTCGTGGGACCCCTAGAACTAAAAAGTGCTTTCATGGAACTCCATTCCACACACACACACACATACTTAGAAGAATATATTTCAAAATAATATTTAAAGTAGATTAACATGTTATGTAAAGTCAATTAAAAAAGAGTTTTGCATTTATTATTAAAAAATTCTAATCTATTTTTAATGTAATTGTTATATTAATTTTCATTAATAATATTAATTGTGATGCAAGTGTCACCAACACATGCATTATATTTAGTAACTGGGATAAGTGCTTGCTTCTTTTCACACAAATTGTTGTTAATCACATTACATATTCCGAGTTTAGTTTGTTTTTATTATTTGCTTTTGTAGCCACTACGTTGAGAAATATATTCCCTTCACACACAAAACTTGAATGGCTTTTAAATATTTATAGCTGTGTGAAAAATACTGTGCATTTTGCTTGAATTAGCAACCTAAAATTTAGGAGCTGTTCTTGCTTAAATTTATATTTTAACATCGAATCTGTTGATATGTTGTTCCTCTCCTTTGTTATATGTGTTTTTTCCACAAATTCAAAAAGGCGCATTTTCTATTAGAAAACAATTCAGTTTTGAAAGACATTGTGCTTACTAACGAGTAAAAAAACAATAGAATATTCACAATATCATAGAAAATATATATAAAGATAAAACGCGCGCGCGTTTTAATATTCTTTTCTTATATTATAATAAAAGTTCAAAAAGTTTTGCAAAATAAAATTACTATATGTAGGTAAAATTTACTGTTTTAATTAACAGAATGAGCTTTAGATATTTGCAATTATAGAAACTTCATAAAACGTGAATCCATTCTGCATATATATTTATAAGTTTCTTTTCGAATTTTTTTATTGTGTATCGTTGAACCCCTGGGTTTCTTGGAACACATTTTGAAGACCACTGGTTTATATATATATATATATATATATATATATATATATATATATATATATATATATATATATCTTATAACACAATTCTCTGCCTCAGCGAACATAGCTAATGTAGCTTTGGTCCCCCAAACTGAAAATATGCTTCTTTATCTCATTCTCAACATTTTCTTAAATATGTTCAATATATTTTCTTTTATTTCAATCATAGATATAAAAAGTGATTCAAAAGATAATTAGTTTGATCCTGTTTGTTACTTTACTACAATACTAAATCAATGTGGTCTATTTTTAAATATGTCAAAATAGGTGAAATTTTTATTTCAAAAAGTCATGAACATTTTGATTTTTAATTTTCATTTATATTTTTATGTTTCAAAAATGTAATATAATTATAGTTCTTTTTATCTAGATTGAAATTTTTGATAGATTTATATATATATATATATAAATTTCTTTTCAGGGAGCCTTATTCTCTTAAAAAGAATTTGTTTTTTGATTTCAACAGGCTGATAATAGTAGAGGTAAGTTTGATTTTTCATTTTGGCGTACTTGTAGCAGAGGGGACTTTTAGTAAAAATATATATTTTGGGAGACAAAATTGGCACCTTTGTATTCATTATTGTAAAAATTGGTAGCATCTACTTTTCAAGAGATTTCTTTACATGAAGCAATTTAAAATAAATCCTTAGATACCTGAAGATGGAAAATATTCCATGACATTCTTAGTTTGCTTAATTCCCCCTCTTTATTTCATCCGGAAACAAGATATATTAGTCCTTTTTTGTTTGAAACTTGTGAATGGCTATATTAAATATTTAGAAAATGAAAAATAGATGGAGTTATATCTTATAACATAATTCCCTGCTTCAGTCAACTTTTACATGCCAAAATTTATATTGGATTTCTGAGCTCTATTTCCAATATTTTTTTAATGGATTCCTTTTTCAGGAATACAATCAAGTTAAATTGTTTTAGATTTGGTTCCCAAAGCTGGAAGTATGCTTTTTTTAACTCATTCTCAACATTTTCTTAAATATGTGTGTGCTGAATGTATTTTCTTTTATTTCATTCATAGATTTAAAAGAAGAATGGTCACAAAAATGGTTTTGAAGACGACCCTTAAGAAAATGCTTAAAGTAGGTAATCTTAGATTGCATCTAAGAAAACATTTAAAGTAGGTGATGTTATCAGGGCGAGGTTGAAGAGATACCCCGTTTGGCCTGGAAAAATTGCTGAACCACCCGCTATTCAAAACACTCTAAAAAAGCTGCAAAAGAAAAAGACTTGTAAATCGAGAGATGGTCAACATTATGTGCTTTTTATGGAAGTTTTAACTATGCTTGGGTGGAAGATGAAAGAATTTTTCCTCATTCTGAGGAACTTTTAGACTCTGCTGTGAACAAAAGAAAGTCTATTTTATATTCAAATGCAGTAGAGGATCTGATTTCAGATACTGATACATTATCTCTTAGTATAAAACTAATAACGACTACAACATTAAAGGTCCAATGGCGAATTTTTTTATTAATGGTCAGGATAGAGAAGAAGTCAAAGGTATTATTGAACTAAGTAAAACAAGGAAACACCTTCATGTATCCGACTTTATACCTTTAGCACAAACTAGTACTCCAGAACCTCTACCTCATTTTGTAAAAAGAGGTAGAGGTAGGCCTCCCAAGAAGAAGAAAAGCTCAAAGACCAAGGATTCTGAAGAAAGGAATTTAAATGACAAAGCATGTGGCAAAGACTTACTTTTAGCCCAAACTAGTGCTTCAAATAGTACTTCAGATGACTTCTCTGCTCCGAATTCCAACGCTCTTGATGGTGCTTCTGATCAGGTAGCAATTGTCCCACCTCTGGACGACCTCGTGTTAGCACAGAAGTTGGATCTATATCCTGTACCCCCTGTCGACATATCAAGATCCTGCATGGCTCTTCAAAACAAAAATTTTCCAGCAACTTCTGAGAAGTTAGGGTTTTTGGGTTTGGGACTTATTGGACAGAGAATCGTGAAACTCCTCTTAGATTCAAGCCATGATGTATCAGTATTTAATCGAACACCAGAGAAATGTAAACTATTTGTTGATGCTGGAGCTAAGCAGCTCTTCACACCTGCTGAACTTATTTTGAAATGTGACATCATCTTTTGTTGCGTTTCTGGACCACAAGCTGTAGAATCCTTTTTGTATGGAGAATATGGTATTCTGAAGGGTCTTGAGAGATGCCGGCCTGGAACAAAAAGTTACGTGGAGCTGACTTCGATGGATCCTCATTGCTCCCGAGCGGTTGCTGAAGCTATCACCTGTAAAGGTGGGATATATCTCGAAGCTGCTATTATTGGTTCAAGATCACTTGTAGAAGAAAGTTCCGTGATAATTTCTTGTGCTGGGGATCGTGATCTTTATCATCGCTGTTATAGCTGTTTCCGTGCCATATCTAAAGAGTTTTTTTATGAAGGTAGTGAAGTTGGAAAGAGCTCACATGTGAATCTTTCTTATAGCGTGCTTAAAGGAACAGCAAATGGTTTAATTGCTGAAGCAATGGCACTGATTGAAAAAATGAACTTTAGAAAGCGCCAATTCTTGGAACTTCTAAGTTTAAGTAACGTAACCCTTCCTCTTTATGCAGAAAACAGTCAAGCCATTGTCGAAAATATATTTTTAACTGACACTTCAATTAAGAGGCAACAACAAGAGTTGTCTACGGCATTAGAACTTAGTGAAAAATTTGAACTTTCTATGCCATTGGTATCTGCTGCCAACGAAATGTACAAAGAATGCATGCGTCGTTATTATTCTGAGTATGATATTTCTGCTGCTTATTTAGCGGTAAGAAATCCACAATTATAAATGTTTTGGTTTATTATAACAAAGTTTTGGTTGTCAGATATAAAAAAAATATCTGACAACCAAAACTTTGTTATCAACCTCAAATTCATTCTATAAAACCACAATTCAACAAAATTACTCATTAACCTTATTTTTTATGACTGTTTTCCTTGATGTAACTGGAGAGCATTATTAATTAAAATATTCAGTAATTGGTAAATTTTAATTTATATAATTATCAAAACATGTGAATAAAAGAAAAATGTTTAATACTAATTATGTACTTTTCCTGAATTTTGTTGTTCTGTCAGATCATTTGATTGTATGAAGTAAGCGAACATGCACTGTAATACTTCATAATAATTGGTTCTATTTTGTATAATCAAATTGTGAATGTAACTTACAACATTCACGATTCAACAAAACTACTCATATACCATATGTTTAATTACTATTTTTCTTGATGTAACTGGAGAATATTATTAATTAATATATTCAGTATTTGGTAAATTTTAATTTAAATAAGTATCAAAAAATTTAAAGGTCAAATAAATGTTTAATATTGATTACATACTTTTCCTGAATTTTGTTGTTCTGTCACATCATTTGATTATATGTAGTAAGCAAAGATGCAGTGCAACGCTGCAAAATGTTTGGCTCTATTTAGTATTATCATATGATAATCAAATTGTGAATGTAACTTATTGACAGCATTACAAGTGATGAATTGATATTTTATGATTTTGTAATTGTAACCACCAAAAGTTTGCTATGAATCTCAAAAATTCATTGTAAATAACCACGATTTAATAAAATTACTTATGTACCATATTTTTATTTACTTTATTTTCTTGATGCAAAACTGGACAAAATTATTAATTAAAATATTCAGTAATTGGTAAATTTTAATTTAAATAATTATCAAAATATATGTCAATGTAAAAAAAAAATGTTTAATGCCAACAGCCATATTTTCAAAAACTACCTTTATCCAACAGATGGCGTTGTTTGCAACTCGGATGACGTCAAAGCAATAATGTTTGTAAAAAGATAACCCTTCGTTACTATAGCAACGGGATGTGGTTAAGAAATGATTGACAGATATAGTCGGTTTCAGAAAGCATGCGCGGTTGCAGTAAAATAAACAAACTATTCCGGACAACGGGGTGCAGCAATTGAATGGGTAGTAAAGTGGGAATTTTTTTTTTTTTTTTTTGTAAAAGTGCTGTATTTTAGAATTGCCACGGAAATGGGTGTGTGCAATCTTTTTTTTTTTTTAAATCTGTGCAAATATTTTGGGATATCCTCCAGTGAATGAACAAGTACGTTTACATATTCTTGGGTATCATAAACATTGCTCATAGGGTTAAGAATGAAGATGGAATTTAGAAAGGAGTTTTAATTTTTGGAGGAAGGATTTGATAGACCTCCAGTTTTATTTTTTGTAGAGGTATCTTTTTTATTTGTCTTTGCGTATTTAATTCAATTTTTTTTAATTGGTATGTAATAAATTTCTTTCAGCTCATATCTTACATACAAATTGTATTTGAAATTGCTGGGTAAGAATACTCATCAGGGAAATAATCATTTTCAAATTGAGTCTTTCACAAGAAAATGTTACTTTTCTACGAAAATAACCTAGAACAATTTTTTTCACACAAATAGTTTGTATAATTCTGTTTCCAAACACATCTATTTCTTGTTTTACAAATTAATGTTATTATTTTCGATACGCATGAAAATATGACAAAAATTTCACTAAATTACAGTCGTCGCTAAACCTGAAAAAAAGTTCGTTATTTGGAAAATTTCGTGAAATGGTGATTCATTTTTCAATATAGTTTAAAAACCACTTAAAATAAATTTAAAATTCACATAACTATACATTATTATAAAATTAATTGTTCCTACGCCTTCTTTATTGTAAGTTAATATCAATTTATTTTACACACATACTTTTTTTTTTACCTTTAAAAAGAATGGACTAAATTCATGTGACGTCACGATCACGTGATTCCGTCAACCGGTGAATATGGCGTCGTTTGTTTACTATTGCGTACGATTATTTCGTTCTTAAAGATTTACATTTTACTTTCTAAAATGTCTCATTTTGCTGAAATGGTTGCTCGATCAGTTATAGAAAGGATAATTAGGCATGAGGATTATATAGCATCTTCCCAGTGTTTATGTGTTTGACCACTCTTTGAATAATGTTTTCGACACCGTAAGACAAATGAAACTTCTTCAAAAAGGATTTTGGATAGATGTAGACTTACAATATTTAAAAGCAAATATTTGTTTATTTTACATCAAGTTATATTGAGAACATATTATGTTTAGTTAACTTAAATTTTACTTATGTTACACATCTTCAGAATAGTTAACAGAGGTACTTCAGCATTTAATTATCAAAAATTAGAACACAAGAATCTGATATGTAACCATACATATATCAAAAAGAAGTATATATATATTTATAAAACTTATTTTACTTAGTAATTTTACAATATTACAGGGAAAAAGAAAAAATAAAGAAATGAAAAAATATCTTACTTTATTGCAGCTCTGTTAATGTTTATACTAGTTGATGAAATAAGAACCACTTTCAAACATTAGAAATCAAAATTATCAATTACCATTTGTAAAATTACACATAAAAAAAATTGTGCTACATTTTAAAAATCTTTATTCGCTGCACTACTTAAGATAAAATATATGATTTATCGAGAATTGAATTCCAAATATGGTAATAAATTAAGGCATTAAAATTTTTAAATTAGAATGTGTATATAGTAGAATATAAATTTGTGTCCATATATTAAATATAAAAGTCCTGCTCACACACTCCTACATGACCAAAATAAAAAAAAGTCATTTTTGAATTCATAATTCTTTTAGAAAAAAATAAAAATTGTAATATATTTGCATGGTTTCAACACAAATGTTTTTCAGAGTTTGACTGTATGGTATAAAAACTGTCTCACACATATACAAATTTTTTTACTACATATGTATAACAAATATGCATTTATTGGTATTTGCACAATTTGTAGATTTATCATTATAGAGATTAGATTTATTTTATACTTTTGCAAAAAAATAAATCTCATGATATATGACATGAATAAATTTGTTGCAAATATTGACCTAAGAAGAGTACTTTGATCAATTTTATGATATTTATCGGAGAGAATTACAGAGAATCTTTTTTCAAAATTAAGAGGTTAATTGGTCAAAATCACTGATATTTTTGTGTGACACATGTTTCGAAGATAATTTTGGGCTCTTGTGTATTATAATGATCAATTTCTTTTTTTTAAAGTATAATTATATATAAAAGGACACTTTAGATACATATTAGTGATAACAAAATACACACACACAATGCCAATACATTTCTCCAAGTAAGTTTTAATTTTGCATGAAATGGAACTCAAGTGTTTAACACTAAACATAAATATCTGGTCAAGAGACATAACTAGTAGAAATTGTGAATGGAAATTTTATGCAACTATTTATTTCCATATTGTATTAAATTGCTTCTATCTTATTTGCAATTCATTGTGTTATAAAAATAAGATTCATTTCCATCAAAGGATAAATATTTATTGTTAATCAAAAACTTTCATAATAACTATCTAATATGATATAAACAATAGCTTAAAGAAGTATGCAATTCAATTAGAAATTAAATTGAATTTGTGAAAATTATAGTATTTTTTCTGATGAAATATTCTTTAATATTATACAATTATTTATAACAAGTTGTTCAACATGTTATAAGCACTTTATACAAAGGCAATTAAAAAATTATTGAATTTGTAATGTAAATTTTTAAATAGTTCATACTCGCATTAATAATCTGAATTTGTGATCCAAGTGTCGCATATCAATGCATAATATTTAGTAGCCGAGATATAAAGGTGAAGTTCATATTACATTGAATATTTTTTAAAAATTATATATTAATATATATATGATTTATTTCTTTAACTTAATAGTGAAATTGTATTTTCTTTTATTACTTTATGCAATCATTTCTAAAAAATTTCCAAACATTTTTAAAAGATAATTAAGTAAATCAAACAGTCAAAGATAGGAATGTTATTTTATTAGAAACATTTTCAAATAGCTTTAAATGCTTCATAATATTGTACAAAATATATATGAAGTACTTATATGCAATACATTGTGTAAACAAAAAATTCATTTTCAACAAATAACTGTTCCACAGTGAAATAAAATATTCATTTGAATTTTAAGTGTAGGTAGGTAAACTCGAGTAAATATAATATATTTTTTAGAAAATTGTTATTTACCATTTCTAAATAATGAAGTACTGGGGGGGAGAGATTAAGAACTTCCTATAGTATTGATAAATCAAACCAAAATTACGGGATTATTTCAAATGTCTGACACTTATAATGTTTCACATAGAGTGTTTAATGTCCCCATTGGTAAGCCATACTATTATACAATTTGAAATTCATGAAGTTGTAAAAAAAATTCCAATTTTCATCACAGGAGACATATATATGAATCATATACTCGCATCCTTAATTACCTTTACATGCATAATACTGAGTTTTCAGGAATTAAACTATTTTAAGGATTTGTGCAAAAAAGGAAAATAGTTAAATCATGGATAAACAAATACTTCTTAAGTAGCCACTGAGATTTCAAAAAAAAAAAAAAATGATGGAAAAAAACACACTGTTACCAAAAGATCATTCTATTCATTTATCTAAAACTTTCATATTAACTAATGTTCTATGTACACAGGCTTCAAGAAATAAACTTTTTTGCAAGTTTGATATGTACTTCAAAAAAATAAGACAATAACATATCAAATTAAATGTAATCATTTCTAAAAATTGTTACCCCTTTTGTAATGGTTTCATTCCCCTTAAGAATATTGTATTTTAATTTAAAGAAAGAAATGACATATTAAATTTTAACAGCAAAGAATAATTATAAATAATTTAGAAATCGATAATTTGTGTGTGGAAGGTAAAAATCAAAGAAACATTTCTTTAATTTTTGTGAACATTCCTCCCACAAATTATCATCAAATTGAAAAAATTCAGAATATTTTCTCCTGACTTTGAATTATTAATTAAAATTACAAACAGACATTTTTTATATTTTTCACACCTAACACACTATGTTGTATAATAATAGGTGTGAGCTCTTTTTAAAGAAATGATATCACTGTTATTCGATAATCATACAATTTTAAAAAAGTAGTTTTAATTCTATACTGTCAATCATCCTTGCGCAAAACTATATAATAAATAACTACTAAATTAAGAACTAAAATAACTAAGAGCCATACCTATGTCTACCATGAACTATAAATAAATGCTAGGATCCAACCGAACTAGGATAAACAAATATGCCAGCTAACACTAGTCGGAAGTAGACAATTACCTAATTAGATAAATAAATTAGAATAAAACAAAAATTATATAAAAGAGTTGTTAAAATTATTTCCTAACAAATATATATACTAGAATAATGCAAAAAATACAATGATACCATATCTTTTTAATTAGATAAAATTAAGACACAAGAAAGACGTCAAGATACGTATAGGAAAATAAATGGTATAAATTCGCACGTGCTGTTTATTGACGTTGGAATCACGTGATTACTGACTGGCGTCAGTCTGTCCATGAAGTTACTCCATTCGACTAGAAAAGCAGGGGGAAAAAACAACTTGGTTAAGAAATATATGCTCAGTATTTCCAACTTTAAAAAGTACTTTTGTATTATGATTAACGAACTTTAATAACATTTTCCAATTTTAAGACTACAAGTAATTTTAAACATGCATATTTTATGACCAGTAATTTTAAGAATGCGTGTCCTTCAATTTAACTGCTGGTTAAGTCTATTAATTTTGTTTGAGTGTGTTTTCGTTTTAAAAAAATGTTTTCTCTCATTCCTTGCATCTTTGCAGAGCACAAAATACCTCATCAGGCGTGTTTTTTTTCACACAATTCAAGTCTAATCGTTTCAAATGATTTTACTTGCTCATTACATCACGCGAAGGCTCAGAAATATTTCAAAAACAGAGAGAAAAAAAAATCGAATCCCAAGAGAAAAAATTCGAAAAATGGAAAATGCACCTAGCTATTTGGAGGTTATTTGACGAAGAAAATCATAATATGTTCTTGGTTCCAGGAAAAAGTTCGCGAAATAGAGAAATTCGCAAGATAGAGGTTCGCAAAATGGAGGGTCGATTATATTATATTCATAAAGAATTAATTTCCAAATTAAGCTTCCTTTTTATTACACTTCCTTAAGTTGGTATGGAATTGAAAGCCTGTTTCCTTGTTGAATTTTAATAATTGTTCTTATAGATAATCCGAGAAAAAGCATGAATATTGTTAAATTTGGAAACCTGGAAGAAATATGATCATTTTTAAAATATTAACTTAAATGTTTTAAAAAACTAGCTAGAGTTCTCAGATCTAGATTTATACAAAGCTTTTATAGAACAGATATGTATATATAATTATGTTCAAAAAATTTCAAAATATTTTGATCAGAATTTTTTTTTTTTATTGAATAGAAAACCCTTTCATATCTTCCAAAATGAAAAACTGAGAAAAACATTTAAAATTTGTAATGGCATAAAACAGAAACTACTAATGTCTGTAAATCTACAATTTTTTAATGCGTTTTTTTCCAACTGAAGAAGGTTGTAAAATAGCTTGTAATTTTCTATGAGACAAAAATCGTTTTAACCTATAATTATATCATATAGGAGCTAATCTCTGACTGCAATGTAATGGTATTAATAATAAATCATTATTATTGTTGTTACTAAAATCAATTACTGTATGAATCAAAACTTGAATTTTACTTTGCATATGCAGCATAGAATAAGTCTAATTTTTATACATCACTTTGACAATAATGGTACTGCAATTCATAGTTAGCTGTTCTGTGATTAAGGTTTACATACTTATAAAAAAAATTAAACCTCATCATTATGTGGTAGATAAAGCATTAACGTGCATCAGGCCCCTACACGGCGGGTCTTACAAAGCTCTAATAAAGCTCGAGCTATGAAAGTAGCTAGACATTTACCAACTTGACTCTATCGTTAACATTTCGCTATGTTTTTTCATTAAATTGCCATTATAATTTAAGGAATGGCATTGCTTGCAAATATTACAATTTTAACATAAAATAAATACAACAAAAGTAATATTAATGTATTACACTTTCAGATATAAATTATTTACACTATTTTAAGCATTCATTACACAAAAAATTTAACAATGTATTACTTTTGCTGAGCAGAGATCAGCTTAGGGAGGTATTTTGAAAAATCGACCCTCAAGAGTGTTGCGAAGAATTATAAATAAAAAAAATCCTTTTTATCAGCTATTAGATCTACATACTTAAAATTTAACAAAGGTGTTTTTTTCTTTCTTTTTTTTTGTTCAACTGAGATATGCAAAAAGCTTTTTTTTGTTTAATTTGCAATTCACGTAAGATTAACTCATTAAAAACTTCTTTATCCTTCAATCTGTGTTGTTTAGTATTTTTCATTTCACCCGTGCGAAGAACGGGTATACCAGCTAGTATATATATATATATATGTGGGACGGGTGTCTAGGGGCAATGGGTAAAATCCTAAGAGGACCCACTGCTGTTTTTGGCGCCAAAAAGTTTTCGCCAAAAAGCGCCAAATTGAAGGTTTTCAAAAAGGCGTCAATGACGAAAAACTCTTGGGAAGCGCATGCGTCAGCGGAGGGGAGAAGGGGGGATGAAATGGGCGTTTCGCAAAGATGAAATCGAATAAATACATTAATTAATCATTATATAAAGAAAAAAAATGGAGAAAGCAATGAAATTCATTTTAAAAAAGTATTCTAAAACCAGTGTGTACAACATGATTTACATTTTTAACAAAGGACGAAAGGAGCGTTTCGCAAAGATAAAATCGAAGAAATACATGAAATCAATTTTAAAAAATGTTAAAAAGCACTTACCTTACGCTTGCATTTCGTCATGATCTGTTGGTGGATACACCCTTGCGATGGATGCAAGGAATTTATGAAAATTCTCATTCACCAACTTATGATCGTAAGATCGCCGCCACATGTCTTATTAACTTTGTCATATTGTTATTAACTTTCAAGTCATTCACCACGAACGCATTCATGCTCTTGCCAAACCAATATCTCGTCAAACGCAAGATAATAGTTATAGCAAGTTTGCTTTCGCTAAACCAAGTGCCCTTTCTCACACTCCGAACGACGTCGTGGCGATTATCTTTCGACTGGTTGCGGCAACGCCATTCGTAGCCGTCAACCGTTCCCTTTCGCGTTTGCAAACGCATATTTTTTTTTTTTACACCTCGAACATTCATAACGAGAAGCAATTAAATTAGCTTTCATACACCATTCTAACGTCTCTTTCTTCCCCTATGTGCCCAGGAGCACAAAGAAACCTATCGTAGCCTCACTTTAAAGTGATTTCCTTTCACACGCCATTCTTAACAACCGATGGAGAGTAAACCTTCTCCAGCGAAGTCAAATGTCAAAATGACGTTTTTTCGGAAAAGGCGAAAAATGTTGCACTTTTTTTAGTGTTGCCATTTTTTCGGTGATTTGAAAATCCAAATTTTTTGATGAAATGGAAGGGTTACCATATTGTAACCTTTATCGCTCAAAATTTGGCGACAAAAAATTTGGCGACCAAAAGTGGGTCCTCCTAGGATTCAACCGGGGCAATGATATAATTCTTAACGAAAGAGAAAGCATGAACCAAATTTAAAGAACAAATCAATTTATTAAAGTAAGAAAACAGATTATATTTATAGATTTAAATTGCTTACAAGAAAATAGATTAAAAGTTAATTAGGAAAGAGAACAGGATTCACCTATAGAGATGGGAGCGTCAAACATTTCTAGGTTTAAATAAATGCCGTTTCTGAAGGCCAAGAGGCATCGAGCTCACTCCGTCGTGTCCGGTGTGCGAGTGAAGGCAAGCAAGCCAAAAAAAAACGATCCCGCGCTTAGGGATTATAAGCGCTCGACGTCATCGCTCAAATCCCTGATTGGGCATTGAGATGCCTCATGCGTTTGACGTCAAACGCTCCGAGTTCCTCGATTGGCCACTAAATTCAATTCAGTTCGTTTGAGGCCACCATCTCCTACATATCTCTCTCGAAGTACACTGGAAATTAAAAATATTCTAATTATTCGAAATCGTAAAGAATACAACTTTCCCACAAGTTCGGCCATCCTGGAATCACTGACCCCAGTGATTTGACATAACGTCGAATAATTTGCTCTAGAACATTAAAAATTTAAGAAAATACAACACAACTCACGCAAACAAAAAACACCAATGACAATAGATAAAAATAAAAGAGAAGCACAGTACACAATGAATTAAAAAACGTTCAATCTGTCATCCCGGTGAATAAAATTTCATTAAATCGGCGGAAGAAGAGGTTAATTTAGGACCTTCATGGTTACCTACTCTTTCTAAATTATACCTATCTCTAGGTTTAACTTCGATTACTTTATATGGTCCTAAAAATTTAGGCCTTAATTTTAAACCTGATCCGAATTGTGTTCTCTGGATGGCCACCAAGTCTCCCTTCTGATACCTGGGTGTCCTCTTGCGTTTCCTATCGTAAGTTCTTTTATTTTCTGCTTGGATCTTCTGAATATTTCTTTTCGCATCTTGTCGTAGTTGGTTTCTCTGTTCCTGCAATTCTACCATCTCTTCCATTAATAGGTTTCTCAGGTAAAGGTCTTCCTTATTTCTCATGGTAATGCCAGTCAATAGTTCAAATGGAGACCATTTGGTACTTCGGTTGGAGGTGCTATTTAGAATTCTTTGAAGTCGGTCTACGAATTTGTACCATTTTGTAGGATCGTCGATTGACAACTTGGTCAAAACGGGGATTAGAGTTCGGTGGATTCTTTCCACTTGACCGTTCCCTCGGGGTACGCCGGTGGTGATCTGCAGATTTTGGATTTTCTCTTCGGTACAATAATCATCAAATCCTTTGGAGTTAAAAGGAGAACCCCTGTCTGTTATTATTCTTTTGGGATTGCCGAAAGTCTTTTGTTGTAGCTTTAATTTATCTAGTGCATCTTCTAGGGTGGTGGATTTTACGGGATAAAGCCAGGTAAACTTAGTAAAGGCATCAATTATTGTGAGGATATGTTGATATCTTTTGTTGGTAGACGGCAAAGGTCCAATAAAATCTACATGATAAGTGCTTAATGGCACGTCCTCTTTTTTGGAATAGGATTTAGAAATCCCTCCTTTTTCCCACACTTTTTGTTAGCTAGAATACAAGATACACAGTTAATGATCACGTTTTGTACTTGTTTGCTTAAATTAGGTATAAAAAATTCTCGTTTTACAATTTCTTCTGTTTTAGCGGATGAGAAGTGCCCTTTCTCATGAGCTAACTTGATTAGCTCGGTTTGCATATCCCTTGGTGCAGCTATTAATTCGCGGCCATCTACGTATTTGTATAATATTTCACATTTTTAATAAAAAAGTCCGTAGCATTATTTGTTCCTATTAGTGACTTTAAACTTTGAATATTTTCGTCTTCTTGTTGGGCTCTTTGTAGTCTTGCGGTGAGAGTATCACTTGTAATTATGGTGACTGGGTACCTGCTCAGAGCGTCTACATGTTGCATTCTCTGGCCAGAACGATGTACAATCTCATAGTCATACTCTTCTAACAGTAATGTCCATCTTGCTACACGAGTAACCAAATCTTTTTTGTCCATAGTCTTTTGAAAAGCTGAACAGTCCGTTATGATTTTAAAATGATTTCCCAGAAGGTAGGTGCGAAATTTCTTTAAAGCGTTGACAACAGCAAGAACTTCCAGTTCATAGCTACTATATTTTTCTTCTGCTGGAGTCGTTTTCTGCGACATATATTGGACAGGATGTAATTTTCCGTCTTCTGCTTCTTGGAGTAAAACGGCGCCATATCCTTATTGACTCGCATCGGTATGTAATTCGGTAGTTCTTCCTTGCTGAAAAATGCTTAATACTGGACTTTCAGTCAACAATTTCTTAAGCTTTTCGAATGCTTCCATTTGGGGTTGCTCGAACATAAATGGGTTGTCTTTCCTTGTTAGGTCACTCAATGGTTTCGCTATTTGAGAGTACGCTGGAATAAATTTGCGAAAGTAACCGGTGAGTCCTAAAAAGCTCTACACTTGTTTGACTGTTGTTGGTACCGGAAACTTCTTGACGGCTATTGTTTTTGCAATTGAAGGACGTATTGTCCCATTTTCGACGACGTGGCCCAAAAATTCTACTTTTCTTCTTAGGAATTGACATTTTTTAAACTTCATTTCTAAGCCATACTTCGAGGCAACCTCTAATACTTCCCTTAGTTTTTCTAAACCTTCTTTCTCATCTTTAGCAGGAATCACCAAATCATCCATGTAAATTATTACAATGCCTTTCCGCATGAGCTCTCTGAAGATACTATACACATATCTTTGAAATACGCTGGGGATGGTGCTTAGACCGAAAGGCACTTTATTAAATTCGAATTGTCCGTCTGGAACAACGAAGGAAGTGAGGTGCTTGCAATCTTCATTAACGTCAACATGGAAAAATCCATTTTTTAAATCTAACGTTGTGTACACTTTGGCTCCCTGTAATCTATCTAATACATCCTCTATCAACGGCAATGGAAAACGATCCTTGACTAATTTCCGGTTCAATCTTCTGTAATCTACACACAACCGGGTGGTACCATCTTTCTTCTTAACTAATACAATTGGACTCGCATATTCGGATGTGAGCTTGGTCTTACAATCCCTTGTTCTAACCATTCGTCGATTTGCTTGTTGACATCCCGATTCTCAGAAAATGATAAGCGGCGTGCAGGTTGGTAAACCGGTATGTCGTCTTTCAGGATAATTCTCATGGACACACACACATTTGTCATTTCGGTCTTCTTTGGCTCAAAGTTGGAGATTAATTCAAACAGTTCACTTCGTATTTGTGGATTGGTAACATGTTGAACTACAATTTCGTCTTCCACTTCTGCTTCGTAAACTTGCATTTGCAGGAAACAATTTTTATCCTCATGTTTTCGGAACTGAACACTTTCTTTATAGAAGCAGACAGAGGCTTCCTCCAGTATATCTGAACCTATTACTGCTTGAAATTCCAAACTCGGCGTAGGTACGACATGCCACGTCAGAGAATATTCTTCTCCATCTAGTTCAATCTTTCTCTGGAACGACCCCTTTGTTTTGACTTCGTACTTCCCCAGTCCGATCAATACTGAAATGTCTTTCGAGAGTTTCGACGGCTCGATGATTCCTTTGCTTACATCTTCTCGAATGAGTGAAACTGAATTGCCGCTGTCAATGAGAGCTTCAATAATCTTGTTCCCCATGGTTATTTTTTTGGTCTTAATTCTTTCTCGAGAGATTCGTGAGCAGATTTGGATTGAGGAGTCTGTAGAGTTATTAATTTTCGAACATTTGGGGCGCTTCGTACAATCCACGGCATAATGACCTGGTCCTTTACAGTAGCTACAGATTAGTCGTTTACTTTTCCCGGAGTAGGAGGTACCGTTCAATTGAAAATGTTTTCTCTCATGCCTATTACTTCCACCCTGGGGATATTGAGTTCTTTGAAAGTAAGTATCGCTTGATCCGCTGGCTTCGTATCTTCCCTTGGCAAATGAATTGTAAAATTTCGGTCTCAATGTTCTTCGGACACTTTCATACTTTTCAAATTTTTCTGCTATCTCGGCCGGTGAGTTAATAGTAGACCATTCATCTAAAAAGTGCTCCCGAAGCTCGTACGTTGCACTCTTTATTTGGTCGGCTATAATTAGTTCTCGCAGCTGGTCGAAAGTTTCTACATTTGAACCGGAAATCCATCCATCGAAGTATGTATTTCGTAGAAAAAATCTTACCAAGTTCGTTCATTAGGTTTTCGGTGAGAAATAAAGAGTTGACGTAGTTTCTCCGGGGATAACTTAAATCTTTTTAACAGTAACCTCTTAACGTGGTTGTAATCGTTGCATTTATCCGCTGGCTCTCTGGCAATCAAATGAGCAATGTCGATAGGAATCAGTCCTATAAGCTTCTGTACCCAATCCTTCTTCGGCAAGAATGTCAGTTCCGCATGTCGTTCAAATAATGTCAGGTTCAAGCTAATATCGTCCTTCATATTAAACTTATGAAAAGTTTCGTGGATCACTTTCGGTGCTTGTTCATTTTCGGGGTTATTCATAGTATTAGCATTCTTTTCAGCCTGTATTCGCAACTTCTCTAATTCATATTCTCGCTCTTCTCGTCGCAATTTCTCTTCATATTCTCGCTGTTCTCGTCGCAATTTCTCTTCTTTTTCTTCTGTACGTATGCGATCCTTCACAATGCTATCGATCATTACCTTGACATCATCTTCGATGTAATCTGGGTTTTTCACGATGAGATCCTTTAGCTTGGGTTTAGTCAAGCTCGCTTCGACGATCAACCCTAACTCTTCGGCGAGTTCTATTAGATGCTCCTTTTTCTTTGAGAGAAGAAATGCCATTTTTGCAACCAAAGATCAAGAGTGACGGTTCAGAGAACAAATTTAAAATTTTAAACCAAGCCCAATTTTCCCCTAAATACTTAATCCGGATGCGAAACGTTTATACAATAACGCAGGAAAAAGCTCCCTTACTCAACCAAGAGGAGAGACAAAACGCAGATAAAATACAATTATAACAGGTATATGAATAAAATTCACAAATACTAAAAAATTCTAAAATCGACACTAAAAATATTAATACAACGAAATCGAAAAATTATGACAGTAATATCTCAATTTCTCGAAATGTAATCAATAAAAACACACTGGAAGAATCTATAGCAAAGCAGTATTCCTTAAAATTAATAATAACATATCATAAATTAAAAGTAAACCACAAAATATTCGTAAAAAGTATTTTTTAAAAAATAGACAAAATATCTATTTCCCAGTTGCTAAAAATATTATCTAAAACAATGCACAATTTTCACAAATCATTCCTATTCGCAATCAAATCATTTAGTTAGCCACAACTACCGCTAATTAGACAACATACTCTCACTACAAAACACTTTTACGAAACGAATTTATGCGAGGAGAAAATAAAATATTCACGATTCCTAGTTATTAATCACATGAAAAAGAATTTTAAAATGACATGAACAGACGATAGTTTCGTAAATTTCTGCAATCGTTATTTGATAAGAAAGTACCACACTGACCTGGCGATTCGTTGATTTTCGGTGATGACGCCCGAAAAGACAGAATGGATCACGACGAAATTCTTGAACGATGCAAGTTGATCTTCACTGTAATGGATGACGACGCACTTAGGATCATTGACGGGAATTAACTGGCGATTCGCTGACCCTCGATGACGACGCTCGAAAAGACAGAATGGATCACGACGAAAATCTTGAACGATGCAAACTGATCCTCACTGGAATGGATGACGACGCACTTAGGATCGCTGGCAGGCCTTTCTTTAAAATAAAATGGCGATTCGCTGATTCTCGGCGACGACGCCCGGAAAAATAGAATGTATCACGACGAAATTCCTGAACGATGCAAATTGAATTTCACTGGAATTGTTGACGACGCACTCAGGATCGCTGGCGAACTCTTTCCAAAGCAAACTTTAAAAAAATACATTAGAAAGGAAGCTGAAATCGACACCGACGGACGGGTGAGGTCTCGACGTTTTGAAAAAAAAAAAGAAAAGTCACTGAAAGGTGAGCACGAGGAAAAAATAATGAATAAGACTATTGCTATATATATAGGCAAATGCCTAATACGAAGAAACGAGTTTAACATCGCGGTCGAGCTCCCAATTTGTGGGACGGGTGTCTAGGGGCAATGATATAATTCTTAACGAAAGAAAGCATGAACCAAATTTAAAGAACAAATCAATTTATTAAAGTAAGAAAACAGATTATATTTATAGATTTAAATTGCTTACAAGAAAATAGATTAAAAGTTAATTAGGAAAGAGAACAGGATTCACCTATAGAGATGGGAGCGTCAAACATTTCTAGGTTTAAAGAAATGCCGTTTCTGAAGGCCAAGAGGCATCGAGCTCACTCCGTCGTGTCCGGTGTGCGAGTGAAGGCAAGCAAGCCAAAAAAAAAAAAAAAAACGATCCCGCGCTTAGGGATTATAAGCGCTCGACGTCATCGCTCGAATCCCTGATTGGGCATTGAGATGCCTCATGCGTTTGACGTCAAACGCTCCGAGTTCCTCGATTGGCCTCTAAATTCAATTCAGTTCGTTTGAGGCCACCATCTCCTACATATCTCTCTCTCGAAGTACACTGGAAATTAAAAATATTCTAATTATTCGAAATCGTAAAGAATACAACTTTCCCACATGTATATATATATAATATTTAAATTCTACATATATAATTCTTTCCTTTCCTCTTGGTACATAGTA
Source organism: Trichonephila clavipes (assembly GCA_019973935.1). Lineage (NCBI taxonomy): Eukaryota > Metazoa > Arthropoda > Arachnida > Araneae > Nephilidae > Trichonephila > Trichonephila clavipes. The sequence goes on from BMAU01005257.1 coordinate 41,479, forward strand.
TGACAAATTACAGGTGAATGTTGGCTGGCCTCAAAACATGTTTAAACCCGCAATCCTGGTTCCTAAGGCCAGGAGTTTGTCATTATACTACTGTGCCTTCTTCCTAATTTTAGTTATCTTAGGTTTTTAACTATATGTTTATTTTTATATTTTCGTTTATATATTTGTGTATATGTATATATATGTATAAATTTATATATATGTGTATGTATATGTATATATTTATATATTGAATTTTTTATATTGGATTTTATATATATATATATATATATATATATATATATATATATATATATATATGTCATGATTTTGAAGACAGAATCAGATTAAAAGTTAGAAAAATGAAAAGACGTTCTTTATTCAATCATTCCTACATCTGTTCTGACACTGAGAGCAGGGAGGAAAAAAGCACGCCATGGTGGTGGTTTCAAGTGGATAGCACTTGAAAAACATGTGGTAAGTATCGCGGATTTGAAGAGGGTGCTTGAAAGTTAATGGTGACATATGTTGACTATTAAATCTAACGATCTGGAATTAGACATGTTTATTGGCTAGGCCATATGTTCGGAAGAAATAAATGGGTGATTAGTTTGATACTTGAAGATGGGAACTGAGAAAGATGAGTCAAGTGCTAGATAGGGAATTTAATTTTTAATCTAATTTAATTATCCTTACATATATATATATATAGCTACTTTAACTATCTTATTATTACTATTAGATTCATTTTTAGGTAAGTGAAGATAAATAAGCAATTGTGTAATTTGAATATAGTACTTTAAGAACTTTCAAAGCAGTAGTGTGTACCATATATTTTACAGAAAGAAATATTTCTGGAATATTTTATCCTTACTCAAAAAATGCTTTATTACAAATATGTTTGTAGTTAAATTTTCCTTAACGAATTATGTTCGCGATGGAAGAATCCAATGTACTTCATATTTCATCTCTATAATAATTCGACGTCTTTGTATAAAGAAAAACAAATTGATTTTAAAATAAAAATAACATGAAAGATACATATATTCTTAGATAAGAATTTTTTCCACATTTTTTGTCTATAAAATGCATTGCAAATTAAATTTCCTAAGCTTATGGTTTTTTAATTCAAAAACAGCTTTGTAGTTATTCAGAAATTAATCAATTGTTTGTTTCCCATGAAAAACATTATATTGGATTCCTTTTATAAAGTTTTTTTCAAAAGTTTCCGTTTAACTTTATGAAATATTCAGTTCTGCTTTCGTTTGATATGCATTAACAGATTAATCATTTTTCTATATTAGAGTTAAAAACTCCTGATAGTATATTTCAGAATTTTATCTCTACTTAAGCAAAGTTTTTTTTATCATTGAGTCATCATTAGAATAAAATATTCGAACTATATCCTTTTTGGCTTAAGTTTACTTTGGTATTTACATGTGAGTGGATGTTGAGTAAAAAATACAAATTTAAGTGAATAACATTTTTTTATTTAATACGTTACAAAAAGTGTTATAGATTTTATTGGTTAATTTTTAAAAATATCATTGGATATAAACTTGGATGTTTTGACATTTAATTAAACTCATTGTTCATTCATTGAAAGTTTTTCCAACTGCCTATTTTTGAAAGATTCATAGATATTTACTGTATACAAACCGTACGCCACGAAATTTCGAATTAAGGTTAGATGACTAGGTAATCTCAACATTACACTCGCCTTCACCACTTCAGCGTGGGGTCTTTCTTAATAAATTGTAAGCTATAGTCTTTTATATATAAGTCGGATCCTTAGTAGAAGAGGGATCGAACCCATGACATTACTGAAACATCACTAGACATGCGTTCGATATCATGGCCAATCAACTGTGAGGGTTTTTGTATGAATTTTCATTCTAGACCCCAAATAAATGATTACATAAAAGTTTTCCCCCAAAGCCCTTGATTTTCTTCCCGATTGATTATAATTCTAAGTATATAGTACGAAAAATTTAATTAAGTATTTGTTATTATTGATTAATTTTATTAATTAATGCTAATTATTTATTCAATAATTAGTTTTTTACTGTATTTTGTTCCCGAAAATCGAGAAAATCAAAAGGAACAAGATACAAGAATGGTGAACTTTCGACCCCGGAACCCCTTCCCCCCCTTGAAAAATTCCTGTGTGCGCTACTGGATAGAACCATTTGTACAATGTTGAACACATTTTATGGAGGACAATTCATACGATTTTAAAACTACTCAAATATAAGAACGGTTGAAGTATAAATGTGAGTTAAGCTTTCAAATATAACTTTAAAATTATTTTCTAACAGAGAATTTAATTTGAAAACTTTAAACTTAGGATTATATTTCCTAAGAATAAACTTAACGACGATTCATATTAATATATATGTATGCAGTGGTGCACACAAGGGGGGAAGGGTCCTGGGGGGTCCGGACCCCCCAAAGCCCTTGATATTTTTTCCGATTGATTATTATTCTAAGCATATAGTACGTAAAATTTAATTAAGTATTTGCTATTAATGATTAATTTTACTGATTAATGCCAATTATTTATTCAATAATTAGTTTCAAATCAAAAGGAGCATGATACAAGAATGGTGAACTTTCGATCCCGGACCCCTCCCCCCTTTGAAAAATTTCTGTGAGTGCTACTGTATGCATGTATATATATATATATATTATTTTATCTAAAAAACCTTTACAATACATTTTTACGAATTAAAGAAATGGAATTACTAATTAAAAAATATTAAAATATATGCATATTGAATCATTTGAATTACACCCACCCACACAAAACACTTTTGCAATGAATCCCCTTTTATTTAATTTGTCAAAAAGTCTCAAAGTACAATGAAAAATGTTGCAAAATTTTTTCAAGTATAATTGAAATATTAGAAATTATAATGTTTTTTGTAATTTTGACAGCATCAAAAATATAACTATGCTTACTGAGTTATCTAAAATTTAAACAACTCTGTTCATTTTATATTCTATAAAAGCAAGATATCCTATTATATCAATCTTGAGGATTAAAGATTTGGAATGCAGCCTCTCTCTCTTTTAAAATCATCTTGGGCAAGCGGCAATAATTCAGGGGATGGTCTGTGTTGCCTGTAAGATCATCCATGGTTCTTTCTATGAGTTCAATTAGGAACTCGGCATCGTTGAAATGGTACGGCAATAGAGAACGGATATCCTCAGGCGTAATTTCTCTAAAAATAGTGATCAATTTCTGTCGATCACAGTGCAGAATCCCATCTATCTGCATGTGACAATCTTCTAGAACTTGTACTCGTGCCCTTAATGCTTCTTTCGCCACTTGAAGGCACTGGTAAAGAACATCCAGCCTAATGTCCTCCATTTTTAATGAGTTTTCGGATCTAAATCCTAGAAAAGAAAAAAAAATTGATTTCAGCTCAGACAATTTAAAACAGAAAATCAGCGCCGATGTCTCTCTCAATAATTGTGAGATATACTTTATAATTTTGATTAACATTCATCTCGAGATCTAATGAGACATTTTCTCATCCTTTTGGAGTAAAGAGATATTCAGGGTGGCTCTTTAAATATCTTAAATTCCAAGAAAATACCGTGTTCTTATTTTTTTAATATGTTTTATTAACAGATTTTCTTATTAAGAAGCATCACGGGTTATTTTTTTAAATGAAAAAATAGTCGGGAAAATAATTCAATAAACAACTATTTAATTAGTCATAAAAATCACTATTCACTCTGAAACAAGTAATATTTATTATAAATAAATTAATTGGGGTGTATCTATTTCCTGACACGAGCTATCGGTAAAATCAATAGTAATTTCAGAGAAACAGTTTAGAGAACATCTTATATTCTAGAGCAGAGATCCTCAACCTTCTTATGTTGTTGCGATACACTTTTAACTCTTTCAAAATTTGGCGGAACACTAACAATAAAATAAACTAAAAATAATTATTCTTATCTATATAATACACCATGTAAAATAGTTTATGATAGTAATTTTCAATGTTATAAATATATAAAGTTACGACAAAAAGATAACAAAATATGTATTGAGTAATTATAATTACAAATTAATAATAAGAGTACATTTAATGCGAAATTTGATCTTGAAGAATTTTGATAATTTCGTTTATATTTGGTCGTAAAAATGATAATGCCACTCTGACTTCGTCATCTACTTTAAAAAAGTCTCGAACTTTTTTTCATTTTTATTTTTGTTAATGCTTCCCCTGTTAATGCTTTCTCGAATGCTCTCCCTTCCAGTTCATACCAAAAGCCTCGTGTAGCTGAACAGTGCGACGTTAATAGTCAATAAATAAATAAATAAATAAAATCCAGTCCATACCTAAACTACGGAGGGGGAGATAGATGGTGTCGCCATCTATCGTGTAGAAGTCCAACCTTTCTCAAGCTCTGGCAACGTTCCTTCCTTCCCTTCGGGATGGACACACCACCAACAACATTTGTTGATGCTGAAAATCAAAATTCACTCAAATAAGCTGATGAAAATTGCGACAATATTTTTAAAGCTAATTTTGTTTGACCATTATGGGATAATCACCTCTAACTTTAATTCAAAATGAATTGATTGACTCTTCAGATTGTTTTGAAATTAAATTTCGATTACTACAGAGAGCGAAATTAGTTTTTTTCTCTTCATTCTAAGTTAATTTATACACAGATATATCCGAAAAGGGTTACAATCACAATCGAATTTTTTGTATATCCATCTATCCATCAAAGAAGTCAAATATACCACGGATACTCTTAGTTTATTTCTATAGAAAGGAAGAATGATTCGGTTCCGGATTTTATTTTTTTTCTCAGAGTATAATCAATAATTTAATAAAAATTTGGCGGCACACAAAAGTGCCACGGCAGAGTGGTTGAGGCTCACTGGTGTTTGGGTGGCTCTTTAAATATCTTAAATCTTAAGAACACCGTATTCTTATTTTTTTAATATATATTATTAACAGATTTTCTAATGAAAAGAATGACGGATTATTTTTTAAATGAAAAAAATGTCGGGAAAATAATTTAATAATCAACTATTTAATTAGTCATGTAAAATCACTATTCAATCAGAAACAAGTAACATTTATTATAAATAAATTGACTAGGGTGTAGTTACACCCAGCTCTTTTTTTTTTACGCGGTCCTTATATACACGCTTTTGAAATAACACGGTTTACCAATATACTATTTTACACAAATTTCTTGTTCTGGCATGAATCCCCCCCTCCTTTCCAATTTTTTTTGTCTAGAGTTAAGGGGAATACCCGAATTTTATATTCACTTTTTTCTTTATTTTGTTGTGCTTTAACTTGAGCATAGCATTTTGCTCTTCAATATAATTGTATTTGGGGTAAAGTGTTCAGTTCGTAAAAAGCAAAAAATACAGTCGAACCTCCATATTACGAGCCTCTATATTGCGAACTTTTTCCTGGAACCAAGAACCGTTCATGATTTTCTTCGTAAAATAACCTCCCAATAGCGAAGTGCATTTTCTATATACGAACTTTTTCTCTTGTGATTCAGTTTTTTTTTCTCCCTAATTTTTCAGTATTTCTGGTCATTTTAAGTCGTTCTCTCTTTTAACACATTTTATGGTTGTCATAAATCTCGAACTGGTTTTATTAGGTGCCTAAATTGCCGAGTGCAATACAATTCTGGGCGTTTAATCCAAGTTTCTGTTCACTAGAAACATCTTCGATATCCCCTTTCACCCTAATTGGAGTTGTTTCGTGTCCTTGAACTAGTCTCCGTTCATTTGTAGTGTTGATCAGTCGTATTGCTAATTCCGTTTCTTGTAGCTCGAAAATGTCAAAACGTAAGTGCTTGAGCATCAAAACAAAAAATTTAATTCTTCAGGAAGCGAATAAAGGCGTCAAGAAACTTTCATTGCAATTTTTCCTTCTTTCTTTTGATAGGTAAGATATATAAAATAAATATATATTAATTTACAAAAAGGTGTCAGTAATTACTTTTTTTTTTAATGTATAGTGTTTTTGTATTTAAAATTTGTCTTATGTGGTTTATCAAAAAAAATTGAAAGATTAACCTCTATATAACGAATTTTCAATATAATGAGCTTATTTTCGGGATTTAGCGACTTCGTTATATAAAGGTCCGACTGTAATTTCAATATATAAAGTTCTAAAAGTTTATTTTTAAATTAAAGTTATTTTTAATTCGACGGTGGAATTTCCAGTATAATTTGGGTTGATAATGATTCTTTCTATTAAAGGCCGTTAATAACGAACGAAATTCTTCATTTGAATCAAAGCCGACAGTTGGGCTAGATGTATCTGACACATCTAGTAATGATAGCATTTTTTTAATCCAGTTCTTAAGAAACGTGTACGCTTGTTATCATGTAGAAATGAATAGTTGTTAGTTTTAGTAGTTTTATTCCTAATTTCAATTAAAATTTTTATATGCTGTATGTATTTTATAGACTGAATTTTCCCTATACACTAATTTTAATTTTTCTGTAATAAAAATAAATTGTTTTTGTTTTATACATATGTAACATATATAAATTTCATTATAACTTTTTTGCACGGTTTTTTGGAAAATATTTAGAGTTTTTTCATCTAACACAATTTTTTAAAGTTGAGGAACATAATCTCAAATTTACCATACGTAGCATATATTTTTTATGCGATTTTTTTAACGATTTTCTACGGAACGTATCTACCGTGTAAAAAAAAAAAGAGGAGGTTGTATTTTCTGATACGAGATATCGGTAAAATCAACAGCAATTTCAGAGAAACTGTTTAGAGAACATCTTATATTCTAGAGCAGGGATGGAGAACCTTTTTGAGATGTGTGTCAAATTTTGTTCATACTTTTTTTAGTATTAGCTCGTGCGTCACTAATGCCTATTTGTACCAGAGTTAAGTTAAAAAAATTTTTAACTGTGTATTTTTACCCCCCTCTGGCCGGAACATCAATTTTCTGCCTCACTGAGAAACATCCGTCTGACAGACGGGTACGTAAGTTTTTTTGAATTTTACTACCTTTAAGGACTGTTTTAAAAGTCCTTAACCTCATGAAATTGAGTATGACTCAAATAAGATGAGTAGAGTTAAATTAAGCACAACAATATATTTTTATCACTATAATTGTGACTAGAGTTTTTATAAAAAAATGATTAAAAATTATTTATATTCATGTAAAAATAATTAAAATAATAATACTAAATACGGATAAAACTATAGGAATACCCGTGTGATAGACGGTGACAGATAAGAAAAATCGCACATATTGTGAGTTGAAAAAAATCGCCAAGTACCACCACGTGATCCTTTCACTGGGTAGAGTAAAGGCCATCTTGAAAGGAGCAGGCCGCGACAGAGTTTTGATGACATCACGAAAGGATGGAAGGGTTTTCAACGCGCATTCGCTCTGTGAGGAATATAAAGCTTTGAACATTTATTTCTTTTCATGAAATAGATTAAAATTTTCGCATTTATATTGATTATTTTTTTAATTCTTACTTAGAATATTTTCTGATGAAAGTTATGTATTAATACGCTAGAATGATGCATAATATTCTCCCGGAAAAAGGGACAAAATCACTCATGAAAGGCTCCTAACAGTATAAGAAAAATCTAAGAAAAAACTGACTCAATGTAAAATAATTTCAATCAGATAAAATAAAAAAAAATATTTACTTGTAAAGAAAATTTGAAAAGTAGAGCATTAGAGGCATATCAATAAAATCATGTGAATTTAGAAACATTTTGCTGAAGTTCTATTTTCCTGAGGAATGACATTTTTTATGCTCATAGAATCAATGAATCATAACAAAAGAAGGAATTATAAAAAAAATGCATGCAAAAATATATACAAATATAGAAATGACAAACAGTTTTAGATGCCACAGTAATTATATAGTAAAAATAGATTCTAGATTATACGTTAAAAATATTCAATTAAAATAATTAATTCATTCAATATTCAAAAATATAAAATAATTTAAATCCAATAAAATAAAAAAGAAAGATTTACTTGTAAAGAAAATATGAAAAGTAAAGTATTTGAGAGAGGCATATTACATAAAAAATGCATATGACACGAACAGTTTAGACACCATAATAATTATATAGCAAATATAGGACTTTAAAAAAATATATACATTAGTAAATACACTTACCTATAAATAATAGGAAAAAAACTTTTCATGGAATATATCATTAATGAGGCAACGTACTGATTAGTTTCAAATTTTGAATCATTTGCATTTGTGATATGATATTATTTAAACTATTAATTACAGTATTTTTATGCATATGCATTAAAATTCAATATTATTCTATGGTAAAAGTATCTAAAAATAAAACAAAAGTTTTGAAATTAAAAAAATAACATTTTACATACTTTGAATGCTGAAATCTTTATGAAAATAATTTAAACGAATAACGTAAATAAATAAATGATTTTCCTTCAAATAATAGTTATTTGAACAATTAAACATGTTCATAAAATGTATGTAGTATAAAAAAATTATAAGGATATATATATGCACAATGAATAACATGCGAATCGATAATTGAATATTTAAATAAATAAAACAGAAAAATACAAAAAGCAAACATTAATTTAATTGGCCTTAAATTTCTTCATTATTCGGTTATCCCTCATGGTTAAAATTTCTTCACTGAGCGTTTTTGAATAATTATGTAAGAGCATATATTCTCAAATGTAACGAATACTTTTTTAAAATATGAAAATGCAGGTATGTTACAATTTACACAAGGTGAATGAAACGAATGCAAGACATTCCACAAGTCGTGAAATTTCAGATACGCTTCTGTTATGCTCGTAAAGCAAGATAATTGGCAATCAACTTTAAGAAACTTCGGTTCGAATGTTTGCAATATTAACAAATTAAAAATGAAACATTGCGTTGAAATGACTTTCATAACAATTTCTGTGGGCATTTTCAAACCTCCTCTATCCAGAAGTCTCAAATATTTTTCCCTTCGACATTTTCCGAGTCGAAATTAATTTGCTTATCTAAAACAAATGTATGTTTGAAATCGGAGCATTCGTATTTTATATTATGCACACAATACCTCGCTATATACATTAAAGCTTGATACTCTTCAGTTGAAATATCATCTGATTTATTTCTAATGTTTAATATTTCGTTGAAATCTGTAATATCTACTTTAACATGAAATATCACACCTGAATGATTTGAAATTAAATTTTTTAGTGAGATAGTACCATATTTATCTGAGTGCAAAGTTAACACACTTTTAATGCACAACTTTTTTTCAACTTGCAAAATTTCCTGCACAGTGACATGATAATTTGCTCCGGACATTTGTCTGCATTGCCCAAATCTAGCTTCTAAATTATCAGTTTGAACTTTCCAGTTAAAACATATTTGAAATTCTGCTCCGTCAAAAGGTACTTTATTAGTTCTGGGATTGTATTTACCGTATGCCTCAAAGCAAAAAATGTTTCCTCGCTTAAGCAGCCTTCTCGTTTATTTTGTTTTAAATTTTTCCAGCTGTGACGAATCTGTACGGAACCTTTCCACTAATCTTCTTAGGCGTCTTTCTGGGGAATAAAAATTCGCGTTTATTTCCTATCAACTCCAAAAAGAAGTTTGGGATATTTAAATTAGATAAGGTATTTAAGTCGAGGGTTGCGAGATAGCAAGAAAGATGATGGTAGGCTATTGAGCCAACGACGTTAAAAGCAAAACTAGAAGATTCAAAGAGATTAGATTCGTGAAGACGTCGTGCTGCTAGACGTACCAGAAAGCTGATGTAAGCCAGCGGTAAATATAATTCACGAACGCTTAAAGTAAGCGTCAGGTTGAGATACTTAGTTAAAGTTAATGACAATTAAGAATTCGAATACGTGTGTTTCTCGTATCTCCTATTTCGGTAAACCTTACTTGAGTTGAGCTAGATTAGTAATCAATCGTATTCTTAGTAATTTAATTTAATATAAAGGCAAATCCCTTTAGATGACGTAACATAATTATATTATTTGTTATCAGAGATTTTTGAGGAAATATTATAACAAAAATAAATAATATTATTATTCAAAATGGCTTTTGGTGGTTCTTTGCCTCAAATTAATCTTGGTGTTCAAGGTGTGACCCAAGGGGGTCATCACACAGCAGTCCAGCCACTGAACAAATTTTGAAAAAAAAGTGAATCTATCATCATCCATTGATGAAAAAGGAATACTGTTTTTCACAATTTAAGATTTCGACCCTTAGTTGGATTTTTAATATTCATTATTTGCCAGAAATCTAAAATATGTTTGATGAATATTGCAGTGTCCCTGAACATTTCTGGGTAGCCTAATTTATCTTTTAATATATTAAGTGCAGTCACATTGCTTTCTTCAAAAATTTTTAAAACTAATTTAACATTTTGTTTTTCAAAATTTGTTGGTTTCAAAGCTTTAAACATAATTTAGGAGCTAATTTAACAATAATGTTCATTTCTTCGTTATAAATTTTAAATAATGATGAAAAAGATGCTTTTCGAATTTGAGAAAATTCTGAAGGATCAGGATACATTAAAGTAGAATCAGCATCTTTCTGATTCAACCAATTATTTCGTATAGATTTGATAAGATGTAGTTTTTTTGCATTATTAGCTGGATTCTGAATAACACTCTTTATGGTACAATTACACAATTTAGAAAAACAATTTCTATTTATTCTGTTATTATCACTTACAATGCAAAAACTGAAAAACCTACCTTTTCCATTAGTGACAAAATTTCTAAAGTCATAGAATGCAAGTCTTCAGCATTCATGTTCTTTACAGGGTTCAATGATACTATTTCTTTATTTTTACTCAATAAAGAAGAGTATAAAAAGCATTGAATCGTAGTAGCTGCTTCTCCTTTCTCGGTAAATCCAATGATTTTATTACATTTATATGTAATCGCTGATTTGATTAAAATTTCATCAATTTGTAATATTACCTGTTTCTCATGGTCTTTCAGTTCTTTACACTTACCTCGTAGATAATTTTCATTAGCCAGAGTTGACAAACCTGAAGTAACATTTATAATATAGATGCAACTCTCTGTAATTGTCTTACACTTGGAAGGATTATATTCCCCTTATCTCTTACATAGGAATAACATGTGGTAGACGCAGAAAGAAAAAACCATTTAATTACTTATAACATGATCAGGAACAGAATTAATAGAACAGATTTCTTCAAAGATATTTACTGTATTAAAAATATTTAACAATTCGCTGAAATATGTTAACCTAGGAGGATTATTAAGAATTTTTCCAACAGAAGGTATATTTAATTCCCGCTTATTATTAAATATAACAATAGAAAGAATTTATTTTCAGGGATTTTAAAATAGAAGGACAATTTTCGCAATTAATAAAAATAAATGTTATGCAACTTTCACAATCATGTTTTAGAATATTATTTTTAGATAAGAAATCAGATATGAGATTTTCTCGCATTAGCAGATTTTCTTTTAAACATTCAAAACTGGTAATTTTATCTTTCTTAATGAAATTAGAAAACCGTCTAATTTTTTCATTTTTTCCTTTCGCTGAATTGTCACCTAGCTTTCTTTAATTTTTTCATTCGACAACTAGGGAAAATGCAAGGATATGCATTCTCTGATAATTTTGGATACACTCTAGGTATTTCTATAATAGTACCAGTCTTGTCTGTAATTTTATCTTTTCTCACAATGAAAGATTCAGGGAAATGTTTAATGTGCACACTACACTATTGTTAGTATTTTTAAAATCCTTAAGAATTTTCTTTTGCCAAGTTTGTAACAACTGTTCATCTTTTGGGAAATGAAACACAGAAACGTACGGCTGCCCCGATTTATGAGAGGAACAATTTGGTACACAACAGTAACGAGGCATTATTATGAAATGTGTGCAGCCTTTAGGTTAAGTTATTAATAATATTGTTCAGTTAATTAAGATTTGTGTGACAGAATAGGCAAAACACTAATTTCACATTTAAACACTAATTTCTCTTATAAAACAAAATATCTTTTTTTACAAATAATCAAGGATGTTGGCATATATGAGTCAGTTTATTATATCGTGTTCTCAAGACTCTAAAAAAAAATTCAATGACAAGAATAAAGTTATACAATAATAGAAATATCGTACCTTTTTATTTTTAGGTAAATAAAGAAATCCTGATTAATCCTTTTTGCAGAAAATCCAGTCAATTTATCCTAAATAATGAGTATAAATACACGTGGGATAATCTATCAACTTTGTCAGCATAGAAGATGGAAGGGTGAATGTAATCGTTTCTCCCGCCAACTCCTTATTTCCTTCTTTGATTACGTGAGCACTTTCAGGTCAGTCCAGTGTCAGGACGTACTCTCTTCTAGATAGCTTTGGTAGAGTCCAACTGAAGATGTTAAGGCAACCCACCCTAAAAATCACACCACAGCGTTATCTACAGGCATCAAAGCAAATCACTCACGTCTGAGAGACGGGTGTTCAAGTCAGAGGTTTAAAACTATATAAGCATCTTTAAAATTCAATTAGCTTAACGAGTAAAAATAGGAGTAGTCGAATGATTTAAAAATTTTTAGTGGAGTTAAAAATTCTTAAGTGTTTGGGGCAAATGGTAATAATTTAACGAGAATGAACGAGGAGTAACAATTACGTGAAACATTATTTATTAGTATATATATATATATATATATATATATATATATATATATATATATATATATATATATGTCTGTGTATAACCGAATTGATTATAAAGTTTTTAATGAGAAATCTGTTGCCGTTTATTTTCAGATAGTTTTTTAATATTAGGTTCATATTTCGTATTCATTAGCTTAACGTATTTCACAGTGTCAAGTCTATTTCTAATAGCTTACGAAGTTGATTGAAGAAAACAATTTTTCACATGAATATGTGGACCCAAACATTATTAAAATAGCATTAACTAGTTTTGTAGACAGAACAGAAAAGCTTTTCATGTCACTGAGTGACGGGGCTTTATCGGTACTTCTTCTAATAATCCTCTTGGGATATCTTTGGGGCCAGAATGGCAATTCTTTCCAACCAAACCAAGAAGAGAGCGTGGTTATGCAGATTAGGAATTGTATATATTGGAACGTTAGCATTTGAGAGGAGCACTAAGTAGCGCTAAGTGAATCTAAGTGAAGAGAAGTAAAGCTAAGGGAAGTGAGGTAAAGCTCTAGGTGAAATTCGAGGAGAAGAGTCTTAGTGCATTCTATGAGTTCTATGAGTCGGTCTAATAGTGCCAGTGCAGTTGATTAGTAAGTGGATCCGAGAACAGAAGAGTATCCCCTTAGCCGGATCAAGTTGGATCGAAGAATAGATTGAAGATATAAGGACCGTAAATGATCGCAGAGGAAATAGCGGTAGGCAGTTTGATTAAGCTTTAAGACTAGAGGAGTGGATTCTAGTACGTTAGGAAATAATCTATAAATATAGATACAGTGGTTCATTGCGCTATTTGTCATAATTACGGCTTACGTCGCATCACTCCTGATCATAAGCCTCCTAGACTAGTGCTGTTTTATTGTATATAAATTAAAGTAATAATAAATTAATTTTATTATGGCAGAGTTTAGTGGCCCATCTTTCATTCCCTCAAACATAGGTCACGTGGAAGGTGAAGAGATGATAGCCCCAGCGCACGGGGTATCCCAACTGATATCGGCTACATGAAAGTTAAAATGGATATCTTGAGAGCTAAATACGGCCCATCCCAATGTTTCCGATGCCAGGGCTTTTTCATTCCAGCAGATACTGTACACGCGCTCCTAGATGCGTCAAGTGTGCAGGTGAACACCTTCCAAAGGACTGTTGAAAGCCCATCGATCAAAAACCAAAATGCTGCCTTTGCGAAGGAGAGCACCCCGCAAATTTCCTGGGTTGTCCTAAAAACCCCAAAAAATAGAGTGGAAAAAACAAAAAACACCAACAACGGAACTATCCAGCCTACCAAGATCATTGACAACAGCCCTGCACCTCCAAAAATCTATTTCTGGGAGCAGCGTGTCAAGAATGCTACACAACGCCAGCAGACTAACCCCAACTCCTCCAAAAAGTCCTCCCAAGCCACATCTTTAACCGACCACAATATCGGATCAGCCAATGATATCTTTGATCAACTTAATACCCCGGCAGTGAGAGAAACCTTCGATTTTCTTGAAGAATTTATCCAAATTGCTACAACAATCCTAACAAAATACGGACGCCTCCGGGCAGTAAAAAACCTGCTCAGAGACGAAATTAACATTTAATCCAAATCACAGAAACAGATCTAATCTAACAGTTATCTCTTGGAACGATAACGGAATCAGATCAGGAGTAGAGAAATTTAGAAGCTTCATAGCTGACTGGAACCCGGACATCGTGACATCTACAAGAAACACACCTTCAACCCTGCCCCATAACTTCTTCTTCCCAGAATACAGCAACTACAGGACTGACCACCTATCGCGGCGGAGAAACTACCATCGTGATTCAGAAGTATCCCGCATCATCGAATTTTCATCAACAATAATAATTTAGAAAATACCGCCATTAAACTAATCAGACAAAATGACCAGCCCGTTACAATAGTATCTACCTACCGTCCCCCAAGGAAGCCCATCACTGAGCATGACTTACATCAGATATTCTGAAACCAGGGTTACGTCCTCGTCACAAGCGATTTGAATGCCAAGCATGCATCCTGAAGCCTACTAACCCAACAAAACACAGCTGTAAATGTGATTAGAAGATTCTGTGACAGCACTGGATATTTTCTCAATGCTCCACCTGAACCGACTCGTTTCCACCGTTCCTGTAGAAGCACCCCAATAGTTCAAGCCATCTGCAAAGGTCTGACTGTTACTGATTGTACATCCATTCTCGAGCTCTCTAGTGACCCCAACCCTGTTCTCTTTGAGGTGAGTTTGGGTAATTATACCTCTCACCTGTCCTTAGCACATACTCCTTTCCTAACTGGAATAAATTTCAGGACATCCTTACTAACACCCTTCAAGGAAACCCAAGAATTTCTAATTCTAATGATATTGAAAATGCCATTAAAATTTTTAATAACTCTTATAATAGTGCCTTCTCAAATAGCTCTACTTTTAAATGCATTAACAAACCCCTTTGATGCCGTTGGTTGAGTTCGAATAACAGCCAGAGATGGAGATGGTACATATGTTTATATTACAAGAAAGTAAATATTTACAGTTAAAGTTTACACTAAAAGGTAGTAATGCGGTTAAATGAAAATGACACATTTGAAGGTGCTGCGGGCAAGATCTTGCGTCTGTCCGTTGCGTTTCCAGTTTACAGAATGTCCCGGTACGGGGTTCAAAAGTTTCCGTTGGGGTAGGAAGGGGGGAAAGTATGGTGCGCTCAGTCACAGTTAAGTGAGAGGAGTGTAGGAAACACCCTTAATACAATCCCCTCTTTCATCAGAGATAAAATTAAATCAAAAAATAGACTTAGAAAAGAACGGCAAATTTCTAAACACCCCCTCCCCTAAAATTCAGCTAAATAAATTACAAAAAGAGATTAAAAAAGATTTAAATAACCATGAAAATAATAACTGGAATGAAGTACTAGCCGAAGCATCCCCCGATGATGATTCGTTTTATAAAATAGTCAAATCTATTTCTAATAAAAACCCCTTTCATATTCGTCCTATTCTTGGCCTTATATGGGCTTTCATTATCTTTTTAAGACCCAACCCGCACGATCGTGCGGGTTAGATATTCTTATACGTTTTTGCTTCTGGAATAGTCGTATGTAAGAAATCACGAATCTAACGATTGAACCGTTTTGCGGACTTTGGAAAATCAAAAACGGAATAAATTGATTGTAACTAAACTAAAGCTTGATAAGACATTTTCTAGCCAGAAAGTACAGCATTATACATTTTAGTTTCAGTACTGTGATTGTGGTTGTCATAATTTATTCTCTATTTAAGTTTTGCAAGTTTAGTCCTGTGTGATAATTCCTGCAAAATAAGCACTAAATATACAACTTGAAAGATGTTTTTAAGCTTTAGTACACTTTTGTCATTAAAGAAGAAATTCAGCAAAATATTAGAGTATAGCTGCAATTTGCATTAAGTGCAAAATTGTTTAGAAAAATTTAACTTTTTTTATTTAAATTTTTAACATCTTTTTCAATTTATATTGAAAATGTAACAACCAAGAAAAAGTTATTAGAAAATTATACAAAATTCAGGTAGGTGCCACCTCACTGAGGAACGTAAGTGATATGAAATTCTCAGTTCTCCAGCACATAGTGATTAAGATATAAGAGAAGGACTCTATATGGAAGAGACAATATATGTGCCGTTCTTTCTACCTGAAAAAGTTTGAAATTTGAAAGAAAAAATAAATATTGAAACTTTAATTTAAATATTGTAAAAAAGAAGAAAAAGAATAACAATAAAAAAATTCCATGTTTTTTATTTTTACTCGTTGGGAGTGGGAAACAGCGGACCAGTTTATCCATTGGGTGCTTGAGGTGGGCAACCAGGGGCCCAGATAAGCTGGACTTAACCAGATTTTCTGGTTATAAATTTCGATCCTTCAGTGCCAAGAAGGCCTGTAGATCTTCTGCGCCCAGGGCCCGAAATGAGCTTAAATCGGCTCTGCACCGGACCGATTCCCATTGTACAAATTATAGAATTGTTCATACTCATTGCTCAAACTGTAAAACTGTAATTTACATGTATTATGTAGTTCGATTTTTTTACAATATATTCTAAGCAGGGAAAAAATTTTTCTATGTGTTTAATACGTTAGTATTATTTTCTGTTGTATTTATTTCATGATAAAACGTAGTATTCGCAAGCAACACCTTCCCTTGCATTATAATGGCGTTTTAATGGATACTCGGCGAAATATTGGCAAAACAGTCAAGTTGACATCGTTTTTGGCAACCAAATTTGGACAAAATTTTACTGGAGAAATCTATAACGTCCCGATCTATGACGTAAGCGGATTTTTCGAGAAAGCGCTGGAAGGTAGGGTAAACCCTCCCCCCTAGACCAGTGCTTCTCAGTGGCACACATAAGGGGGGGTCCGGACCCCCACCCCTGCAAAGCCCTCGATTTTTTTTCCCGATTGATTATAATTCTAAGTATAAAGTACGTAAACTTTAATTAAGTATTTGTTATTAATGATTAATTTTATTAATTAATGCTAATTATTTATTCAAAAATTAGTTTTTTACTGTGTTTTGTTCCCGAAAATTGACAAAATCAAAAGGAGCATGATACAAGAATGGTGAACTTTCGACCTCGGACCCCCCCTGAAAAATTCCTGCAACTGGTGCTTCTCAAACTTTCAACATTTGCGACCCAATTTTCAATCATAATTTTCATCGCACCTCCCTCTATTGAATAACAATGCATTGAGCGGAATAATAGTGTAAATTTGACTCTAAAGTTACAATACGACTTAAATTATAAACTGCACAAATTAGCAAAATAAGTATTAAATTTTGTATATGACAAGCCCATGAAGGTCACTCGTAATTATTAAACGTTTTTAACATATTATTGATAAATTAAACATTAGATACATTGAGCAGTACTGATACATTTATAAGTATATTATATCAGTGTAAATGTGTGTATTTTATTTTTTTATTATGTCAGAATGTAAAATTTTGTTTTGCTTCATTTCAGTGAACTATTAGTTTTTAAAAATAATCTATAATTTTCGACAGGCTCATCCACCCCCAAAGTAGGGTTATCATGCCCCCCTAGGGAGGCGTGCCCCACAGTTTGTGTGAGTGAGTGAATATTAACGTCGCACTGTTCAGCTACACGAGGTTTTTTGGCAACGGACTATGTAATTTTGAACCGCGGTCAAGTGACGTGGACGACACCTGAGCTACCACCCTCCTCTCCTAACTACCACACCAACGGGGGGACGTTTCAGCTCTCGACAGATTTAACGTGCATCGCTGTACTACACGGTGGATCTTTAGTGGTACTGGGCTCGAGCTCACGACATGCCTGCCGTGGTCCGATACCTTAACCACTGGGCTACCGTAGCCCTCCCGCAGTGTGAGTAACGCTGCCCTAGGATTCATATATAAATTTCTTGGGGCAGATACTACATTTAAATACTGATTTTTCTTCCCTTTGATTAACTAACTCTATTTTCTCACTTTTAATAATGTTGTATCCTTTGCATACTTTACGGTGATTTGCAAATGATTGTGAAGAAAAATAAGTATTTCTACAATATATACAACATTTTAAATATCCATTAACAGGTGCACCTCTAAAACAAATTGGTTGTTCACTATTATCATAATAATTCAAATACTTAAATGAATCTCTATTATATAATTTTTTTCTCTTTATCATAACTAATTTTGCTACAAACTTCATGATCTTTAAAATATGTATTACTCTTTAACAAAGTTTGGGAACCTGATAATACTATAGACAGGGCCGGCGCTAGCAGCATCGCCGCCCCGGGCGAAGAGATAAAATGCCGCCCCCCGTTTATAACAAGAATTAAAAGCAGCTATACTTAATGGTAAAATAAAACGTGAGAAAAAAAATTGCTATCAATAATGTTGAAATGTTGATTGACAAAAAAAGATTATTAATGTATGTTTTTTGGCACTAAATTAAAATAAATTAGGGTTGCACAGAAAAAAAAAGAGTCATTTCTAGTGTATAATTATAAAATACTAAAACAAATTATAGAACCACTAAATAATTACATATTAAAAATACATTCAAACCGAGAGTTAAACTGAAGTGTTTCTTTCTCACTTTTAATTCTCAGAATTTTTTTATAATTTCTTTAACATTAATTTCTTCAGCCAGTTGAGGTCCAATGGCTATTGTTGTCAAGCTGTTTAGCCGATCCTCGGTAGTCGTGTAGAGCGTAAAAACTTTTTAATTAATTTTAATTTGGAGAAACTCCTTTCTCCACTTGCCACTCTTATTGGGAGAGTAAGCAATATCCTTAAAACTATACCGAGATTTGGAGCAAAATCCAGGTTCGATATGAATTTTAAAATCTCGATTGCACTTTCTTTTTTATTTAGCAAAAGCCAAAACCGCTACTATCTCGTCTGCCAGATCCAGCGCGTTTATATATGGTGAATTCCTATCAGTTAACAATGTTTCTTGGTCTTTACAGTACTTTAGTTAGTCCTTTTGAGGAGTATATTTTAAATCACAAATGTTGTATAAAAATTGGAAATAGTTGCTGCGGGTACTGATCAAATCAAACCTGGATTCAAGTGCATTGTTAGCTTTAAGTAATGTGAAAAAATAAAACTGTGCCTTATATTTCAAAGTAAAATCTTCTAACAGGATCATCTCGTGCCTCATTGTCAAAATTAACATTCCTTCTTCGAACCCTATGGCCCGTTAAATCTGTCGAGAGCTGAAACGTCCTCCCGTTGGTGTGGTGTGGTAGTTAGGAGAGGGGGTGCCAACTCCGGTGTCGTCCATGTCACTTGACCATGGTTCAAAATTACGTGGTCCGTCGCCTAAGGCCCTCGTGCAGCTGAACAGTGCGACGTTAATATTCACTCACTCACTCGAACTCTATGACGTGGCTGGGTGAGCTCAAAATTAGCACGTATGTCAATTTCATCGGAGAGTTCTCAAGCATCGCAAAGCATTTTATTCAAGGTTGTGTCCTTGAAAAAATCTTTACAACTTTTCAAGAGTTTCATAGCAGATGGTAAATCATATTTTATCTGCAAGAGCTTACTTATAGGATTGATACAATTTAAGATTTTGTATCAAATTTCAATGCAGCATAAGAGCTTAAATCAGGGGTACTCAACCTTTGTTACCGCCGGGCAGCAAAGACATGATATGTGTTTCACGCTGGCCGCATACACATGGCAGTCATTTCATGCAGGCCGCATACACATGGCAGTCATTTCATGCAGGCCGCAACATGAGGATAATGGAAAAGACACTATAATACCCAATCAAGTTTGACAAAATTTGTAAAACTAATTTTTGGCTTTTATTTTAAAACTTAATTAACTTTTCTTTCAAACACATACACGCACAAACATTTATTTTTATAACTTTTTTATAGTTATGGAATAATTTCTATTTCCTTTTATCAATCACCAAGCCCCTTGCCTACATTCTAATATTAAAAAACGGATTACAAAATCGATATATTTAATTGCTTGATTAAAAGAATTTCTTGCTAAATTTTTAGTACATTGTTCTCTAATATTGAATTTCTTAGAGCAATGGGCCGTGACCGGACCACTCAAAAAAGACTGCCGGACCACATGCGGGCCGCAGGTTAAGTATCACTGACTTAAATTGTTTAACACACCTTAATAGTTCAGAAGCCTTTATAGAGTTGTCAATCTCCGAATTATTGCAAACAGCAAGTAAAGCATTGTATATCCCTCCTACTTGATACCTTGGTGGTTTTAATGCATCTATTCGACTTTCCCAACGATTTTGTTTGAAATCACGTATCTACTTTATAAATTGTGTTCATCATATTTTTATTTCTGTAATGCACATTTTGCTTTTACTTTAATTAAATAATGAGGACTAGGAATTTTATACTAGGAACAAGGAAGAAATACCTATATTCTTTCACACATTAATTATTATTCTGTAACAATAAAGCTTTAATTAAATCCTTTTCCTGTTGCTTTTTGTAATAAATTTATGTCATAATTTTGTCATTCTTATTGTTGCCTTTTTTAAAGATTTTAAATATTGCTATAGATTGGAACCTATTTTATTGCTAGACTTTTTTCCCTTAAATATACATACTAATGCTTTTAAACCTTTTCATAATCACGAAAAATACATTTTAAAGATTTTTAAGGAATATAATAGTAAAATGAAAGAGAGTAAAAAAAAACTATTGCAAACTGAAAACACCGACTTTTTAATTTTTAGTGCACCATTTTTCTACGGAGCACTGATTAAGAGCCTCTCATTTATGTATTGGATGAATGATTATGTTCTGAAACTTTTGATATATTGAAATAGGAATTCCAAGTATTTTATATTTTTATTCGTTGCAATAAACGATTGAGAATTAAAGGCTTTATGTATTAATCACAAATAAAACATGTTTTAATAAGATTGGAACTTAATTTTAAAAATGCTTTGCAAGTTATTCAGGCTTAAAGTCATTGTTGCTTGCTTAATAGGGCTGATAATTATATATTATTTTGATATCACTATAAATTCAAATTAATTATGTATTTAAAATAATCGTCTTTTGAAATTTAAAATTTAATTAAAATTAATTTTGCAATTTAACTAAAGGATATTCTTGCATTAAATGTTTGTATTTTTAAAAAATATTTTTTTTGCTTAAAATCTTAGTCCTTTAAATATTTTCTTAAAATTTATTCATATTAAACTGCAGATAATTTATTAACTCAATTTTTTAAATTTTTCAAAATATGCATTTTGAAGAACATTATTAGTAGCATGCAGACTGTTTTACAATATTTTTAAAGATATTATACATGTTTTTATTTATTTTTATAATTAATTATTCACATGATATATATAATTAATTATACACATAATTATACACGTGATTAATTATATGCGTAATATATATAATTAATTATACATATAATTAATTATTAGACTGCATGAAACATTCCTTCAAATTGTCCGTGTAAAACAGAGGTTCTCAAACCATTTTGTCTCATAGACCCCTTGCCATGTTTTTTCGGTATGGGGTAGACCCCTGCTTAATTAATATTGAATTTTTGCAAACTTATCAACTTGAATATCTTTTTGATAGCTAGTTCTAGTAGTACTTTAAAAGAATTAAATTTATAACTAATGAAGTATAGAGTTAAAACTTTAAAAAGCATATGTTAATTAATTAAATTAAAAGTTAATTAATATATAAAATAACTGCTCCATAAGATAGACAAACAACACATAATCGATTTTAATCTGAAGGATGAATCTGGCGCGACAATAATAAATTTTGAACATTTAGTATCAATCTTGTCAGTTTTAACCAAAACTCTCCTCTGTTTGTAAGTGTCCTGTTTCTTTTTTTTTTTGGAGATTGGCAACTGCGCTGAAACTCCTTCTTACAAGGAAAAATAATTAAAATCTTTCTCACGATATTCCATAATTCAGGACAAATAACAGGTTTGCCCTTTTAATGCCAAAATTGCTGGCATCCGTTTCTAAACTTTAAAATCTTCATTGGTGCATATCAAGATCAGTTCCTGTTGTCATGTGACATTTTTTTCTCGATATGACCATATAAATTCATTGCCTACTGTGGTATTACCATAGTTAAAGCATTTTCAAACCTGGTGTCAAAATCTGAATAAAAGGCAGTTAAATGTTGAACGTAGGTTAAAACGTGCTGACAGATTATCAGGGTTAATTTGAGAAAATTATGGACCTTCAGTATTATACTTCTTTATTTTAACTCTGGAAAGAAACGCTGAAATGGTTCCTGTTTTAAAAAAAATTATGCTGTCACCTTGTACGCGCAAACTAATCTCATTAAATTTAGTAAATAAATCTGCTAAATAAGTAAAATTTGGTTTCCACTTGTTTAAATTATCTTTTAAAATTAAAGTCATGATCTAGTTTAATGAGTCAATACAACATAGACCCCCCTTACACCTCATTGACCTCCAAATTGATTTTTTGCTGACGTGAAAGACCACTAAGATATAACGGGTGTAAGAGTTCTTAATTAAAAAGGTATCGTGCAAATTCATCTTCAAATGGCAATAACATGCACAAAAAAAATTGTTGAAATTTTAAAAATTTAATCTATCTTAACAGTCATAGAATAGATTAGAAAAATTATATGTTTATTTCACATTTTGCATTCAATAAAAAGAAAAAAAGTGTCTATATAAGTAAAATTAACTTTTTTCCCTTTGAAAATTCTTTTAACAGTTTGAAGCAATATGAATGAAATATTTAGCAGTTATCGACTAGTTTATTTATTACTAAACAAAATTATCACAATATATTACAATTACAAAACAAAATCATCATAATAAATGTAACTACGTTATATTTCAATTTGGAGCTATTGCTGTTAGGATTCTTTAAGTATGGTAAATAATTATTGAATGTACTCAAAAGCTCATTAATGTTTTGCATTTTAAAAGACCTACTGTCATCCTTTATAAGCAACTAAAGAAGTTATTTTTATACGAGAGGCAAATGATATTTTTTTCATTTGAATAACAATGTCAATCGAAAATGTCCTAAAATGATTTCGGCACATTCAAGCTACGAAAACACACATACTTAAAAATGTTAATCAACATGAAAATATTCTACGAAACTGATGACATTTATATTTATGTATGTAAAATGAGAAATAAATAAATAAAATAGAAAAATCGCAAATGCAGCAAAATAATTTTTCTTTTCACTTTATCTTACGCAATGATTAAAATTCCTGGGCATTAAACCTTGAAAATCTAAAAGAGAATTTAAAAATGAAAATATTGTTACCTTTTTTGTTTTCCGACTTTGTTTTGTCTGCATAAGCACAGGAAGCTAAAAGAACGAGTTCGGAAGTCAAATTGACACAAGATTCCCTCAGTTTTCTTCGAAAAAAGGTCTTTTTCTCAGGGTCATTCTGCCCCTTTCTTTCCATTCATAAAACTTGACCGTGCTTTTCATCACTTTGGTTGAGACTAATTTCTGCCAAAATCTATCTCTTTCAATACTACCCGAATTCACGCATACAAAGCAGCAAGAGTTGTACAAAATTAGTTGAAAGAGAAGGAACCGATACCGAAATTCTTCTTTATTGCCTCCTCTCATTTCCTCCATGGAACCAGCGTTGGGAAATACGGCTTTAAGACTACACAGTACCCTAAAAATTTCATTTTTACCGAAAAAAAATTAAAAAATACTCTAGGACTCCATAGAAGACGTGATTATTTTGCATACACATTTTTAATTTTTTTCTTCGAATTTTTATTTTGACTCGTGGAACCCTTGGGTAATCTTGGTTTATTTTCTTCATAACAGCCAATTTGCCGCCTTCTAAGGTTGCCGCCCTGGGCAGGGGCCCGGCTTGCCCACCCCTAGCGCCGGCCCTGCTATAGAATCACTTACCTCATATTAAAGCATATTTATTATGGTGTCTTCTGGAAAAAAATTATCACGAGATCGGTGAAACAGGCAGTTGTACGGCAGAAGCCAAAAAATAAATTTATCTATTAATATGTTAGAAACCTGGAAAATCTAAATATGCAATTATAAAACTTTCAGAAAACGAAAGTATAAAAACAATCGAACAATAAATTAGCAAAAACTAGAATGTCCCTGAAAGGAAAAAATTAAACACGCATAAAATCAAAGCACAAAATATAAAAAATAGTACAATAAAATAAAGCAAAATTATAATTAATAATTACGAAATGTATTAGTAAGTCCTCAAATTTATAGTTTGGCAGAAGCTAGAAAATGAATATACAAATGCTAAAACCCTGAAATTTTAAAAAGAACTATTGACACAGTATGGAAATTGTAAAAACAAAATGGAAAATAAACACAATATTAAAATAAAACAATTCAATAAAAAATGAAAGATTAATACAAAATTAAAAGAATCATTGTAGTAAAAATAGTAACCATTTAATATATAAAGAATAAAATAAAACAATTCAATAAAAAAAGGAAGATTAATACAAAATTTCAATATGGTAACAATATTAAACCCTTAATATAAAAAGAGTAAAATAAAGCAATTCAATAAATAATGAAAAATTAATCCTAATATATATTGTTAACGTGAAAGTTTGTGAGAATGTTTGGCTGTCTTCCACGCAAAAACAACTGAATGGATTTTAATGAATCTTTACAATAATATCGCTAATAAATTAGAATAACACATATGCTATAATTTATAAAGATATAAAGATATTGTGTGAAGTGTCTAAAATATAACGATAATTGTCAAGTAAGTAGGAAAAAATTATGCTTTCTGCAAGCTTTTCTGGCGTGCCGCGCCATCATATATCTATCTTTCATGTATGAAGCAAAACGTTCTCGCTTCTGGTATTTAAAGTAGTTAAGTCTTTCACACTACACTACATCATTTGGACAAATTTACAACTTTGTTTGTAGTTTGTAGTTCATTATAACGCCACAGTTTTAATTGAATAGGCAGGCATTGCATTTTTTAAGTATAAAAATAATAACTGCCGTACTGTATTTTTTGGAAATGTAGAAAAAGCACCTACTAAGAATTTTGCCGCGAAAGCGTAAGTCTAATCTTTCCCAAAGCTCTAATATGGCTCGAGCTAAGAAAATAGCTGGATTTAACGAAACGTTTCCACAAGCCGAACTGCAAAGACTTGAACAGGTGGAGAGTGAGGCAGCATTCAGAGCTGCTGAGACACCAGAGCAGTCCCAAGCTCGGCGTCTTCAGCATGCAACTTACATGGCGTCTCAGAGAGATACAGAAACCATTGAAGCAACTGAATCTCGCAAACGTGCTGTTGCTGAAAGGGCACAACAGCGACGTCTAATATTCACAAAAAACACGTGGGGGGTATTCGATAAAGCTGCATTTGAGTATGACGAAACTCTTAATTACGAAAGCCACAAGCTTAAAAAAAATAGAAGCGATGATAAAGAATGCAGATTTTGCGGTGCTCTTAAATGGAAAGAGGAATCGGCAGGCATGTGTTGTTCGGGAGGGGGTCAGTACCTTTTCCTTCAATACACGAGCTAGTTGAACCTCTTAAATAACTTTTCTCTTATGAAACAGATGAGTCTCGCAGTTTTCTAAAAAACATAAGAAAATATAATACATGCTTCCATATGACATTTTTGGGGTGGATAACATTATTTCGATGCAGGGATTTGGCCCGACTTTCACAATCCAAGGGAAAATATACCACACAATCGGCTCTTTGCTTCCTGCTACCAATACGCAACCAAATTTTTTGCAAGTTTATTTCATGGGCGATAAGGAAGCACAAGGGGAAAAAATTCATACCCTTTCGGTTTTGTGTTAAACCATTTTCACTGCATGTAAATTTTCTATAAACTATTTTAATGATTCTAACTTTAAGATTCCTAAATGCTATTTTTTTTTAAATCTAAAAAGTAAAAATGGATGCATGTATGTATGTATGACCTCGCTTCACTTCAACCGATCACTATGAAAATTGTAATGTATATGTATTTTTTTATGGAGAAGAGTTTTGTGCTATCTTCTTCATTGCAGCTCCCCACCAGGTGGTGCTATAGCATATCAATTCTGCACAGTTCAATCAATTGCCAAGTTGCTAACTTGACTCTATCGCCAACATTTCGCTAGGTTTGCATTGAATCGTCGTTATAATTTAAAGAACGACGTTGCTTGCGAATATTGCATTTCTTACAGAATAACAACATAAGGCAATAATAACGTATTACACTTCCAGATATAAATAATTTGCACTACTTTAAGCATTCATTACATAAAATTTGTAACAATGTTTTGCTTTTTCTGGGCAGAGATCAACTTAGGAAGGTGTTTTCAAAAATTGACCCACAAAAGAGTTAAGAGGCGTTATAAATAAAAAAAAATCATTTTTATTAACTATTAGATCTACAGATTTAAAATTTAACGAACATGTTTGTTTTGTTAAATATGCATTTCACGTAAAATTAACTCATTAAAAACTTATCCTTCAATCTGTATTGTTTAATTTTTCAATTCACCGGTGCGAAGAACGGGTATACCAGCTAGTACAATATAAAACTAGTTACAAAAATATTCAATGTCGTAATAATATTAACCGCTTGATAATGAAGCAACCCCACGGCACGAGAACTATTGTTGTTGTTCTCGTGTCCATGAATAAATGCAGTAGATATCACTAAATTCCGTCGAAAGTCTTGATCACTGCCTCTGCTATTCTGGGAGTATCAGGGCTGTACAGGAGTTCACGCAAAGAATCCCTCAGAGGGACCATTCCCATTTTTAGTAACTTTGTTGCGACGGTTGGACATTCCAAGATGTGATTGGGCGTGAGTTGAAGATCTGGGCAGTGTTTGCATTAAACATACAGTCGGTCGAAAAAATTGTTGAGCACCGTGACCCTTTCAAAAAATGATTGGAAATGGAAAACGACATTTATTGAACTGACCTTTGTTGAAACCCTCTCACTTAAAATTTATCATGAACACCATCTCATTTGAAATCGTCTCATTTAAAATTAATCATGAACACTGTCTCATTTGAAATTAATCATGAACACCATCTCATTTGAAATTAATCATGAACACTGTCTCATTTGAAATTAATCATGAACACCATCTCATTTGAAATTAATCATGAACGCTGTCTCATTTGAAACCATTTCCCTTGAAATTCATCATGAACACTGTCTCATTTGAAACCATTTCCCTTGGCATTCATCATGAACACTGTCTCATTTCAAACCATCTCCTTTGAATTGAAAATCCTGTCCTTTGAAACCATTTCACTTGGCATTCATCATGAACCCGGTCTCATTTGAAATCCTATCCTTTGAATTGAAAATCATCTCTTTCAAACCCTCTCCTTTGAATCGACACCGTATATTTGTCCCCCCCTTTTTTTTTCGTTTTAAACGGCTCTTTTACATGACTCTTGTCCCCCTCCTTTTTATCCAAACCCTGCCTTTCAGATCCCCAAGGAACGTTCCAACGGCTCTTTTTGTATGCATTGTGTCCCTTTTCACCCGTTTTTATACCCCAACGTTGCGTTTAGGGTCTCGATTCCTGTATGAAGCAAAGTATGCAGAAAGTGCAATCATGTATGAACAAAATAAAATTTTTCAAATGTCCCACCAAAAGATTTTTCAGGGCCGAGAGAAAATGTTTCATGCCACCCAAGAGCGACGATTGAGACAGGGGTCAAATGAAATGCTGGACAGGTCCAATGAAACAGAGGTCTCCCAAAAATAGTTTTAACACGGGGGTCCAATGACATGCTGGACGGGTCCAATGACATGCTGGACAGGTCCAATGACATATTTGGTGAGAGGGCCACCTCATTCCAATCTAGGTGACGATTCACAGGTAATTTGATGCATCTAGAGGGACCACCACATTCCAATCTAGGTGACGATTCACAGTGATGCATCTAGGGGGCCACCTCATTCCAATCTAGGTGACGATTCACAGTGATGCATCTAGATGAGAAAGGGCGATTCACACAGGCTCCAATCTTGGTGTATGAATGGACCAATCTTGGTGTATGAATGGACCCGAAAAAAGAGGAGGAAACTGCCCCCCTATTTTCGGTCTTGAAGATTTTTGCTAAAAAACATTTACTGTGCCAGAATTTGAGATGGAAACAAGACTCCAAATCCTGACAGTCTTAACAAAAAACATTTAGTCATTCAAAAGCACTCCAAAGGTGCTGGCTAATGAGGTCACGTGAAACAATTTCTATTGGCTGGTCCTTCCAACGTTGTCTTGAAACACCGAGTCGACGCGATTGGCCCAGAAAGATTATTCAGCCTAAATGATGAGGGAGTTTAGTTTGACGCAAAATATTCATTTGATAACTATTTCCCTTGCAACCAAATACAATATCCGTGTCAGGAAACTGCGCTTTTAGTTGATGGTAACGAACTTGTAGAAAATGTAAAATATTGGCCAAAGGAGTCCCATTTAAAGTCGTCATGATGGCATCCGGTCGAGCATAAGGAAATAATTTAATGGCCTCGGTAATGCATTTGACGGAGAAATTACATATGGCCGAACGGCAAAATTCCGTGTTGCTGAAAAATGTAGAGTGCCAATAAACGGGTTGCAAAACGAACACATTTGGAGGGTCTCACATGCCACGGACAGGAATCAGCTACAATATGAGGATACATGAGAGTCAACCGTCTCATGGACGGTACACCATACATTTCCACATTAATCAGATGAGGGAGTTTAGTTTGACGCAAAATATTCATTTGATAACTATTTCCCTTGCAACCAAATACAATATCCGTGTCAGGAAACTGCGCTTTTAGTTGATGGTAACGAACTTGTAGAAAATGTAAAATATTGGCCAGAGGAGTCCCATTTAAAGTCGTCATGATGGCATCCGGTCGAGCA
>BMAU01005258.1:0-17146 GCA_019973935.1 Trichonephila clavipes
AAAGACAGAGACTGGAAGCTGGAGAAAAAGAAACCAACATGACGGAGCGAGAGGAGATGGGAAAATGAGCGGTTGGCGATGCTTTAAACAAAATGGTGTTAACTTAAATTAAATGTATATAGTTAGTTCTTTAATATGTATTTGTGTTGTGTGTGTGTGGCTATAAATCAAAAATAAATTTTGAGCCACTAGACTTGGAGTATTCATTGTGACTGGATTTTCCTTCGGAATCTTCAATTGAACGAAAAGTACCTACGAAATTCCTTATTGTCGCAGTCGGAGTGATTTCAGTAAAAATGCCAGGTAAGAAAGGGTGGTCCACACTCACAAATTAAAGTATTATTGTATGTATTGTACTGTAAAGAGTGCATTATCAATAGCTGTAGTTGTTTGGAATAGATGATATGTTATTGTAGTAAAAGTAAAATAAGTTACAGTTTAACTTATGTATGTTGATTCATTAGAAACCCCAGGTGTTCTAGAAATTCAGTTGCAGGTGCATCTACCAGATGCTGAGTAACTTTGGTCAAAATAAGACTAGACGTCTTTCAAGATAATTCTTTTATTCTACTGAGGACGGCACATTAAAATACATAAAAAATAAACGTTCGACAACCGCCGAGCTTCCAACCAGTACTCTGAATGTATTCGTCAGCTCGCAGACTGACGTCACAAAAACAACGCCGCCTAGCGGCACTTTTATTTCACTTCATTTTGCAACATCCTCCCCCTTGAGACTCGCAAAGAGTCTCAAGCACATAACAAATTCTATTAAATAAATCCAGTCTCTTTGTTTTCTTTCACACACCTCCCGGATGAAGTATATTTTTTAAATATTACCTCATCGGGTGACAGAGTTTCAGATACAGTGGGAATTGATTCCTCCAGACCCCCTTTGAAGATTTTCACATTTGAGCGTATCTCTAAAGGGTAGATACGCTGTATTGGTCGCAACATTTTTCCGTGTTGAGTTTTAAGTCTAACCGTTCGAATTTTGCCATCTCGCCCTGGAATTAATTCAATAATTTTGTAAATGCCCAGAACAATCGTTTTTGTTATCATCTCAACTTAAACTACTTCTCCAATCTGAGGATCACGCGATTCCTTTTCATTATGTTTCTGTATAAGTTGACTAAGGTATTCATTCCTAAAGCGTTGGCGTAAATCTTTTAACAGCTTACTCCGATATTTTATTCTTTTGTTAAGGCTGTTCGAATTTAATTCTTCAATATCCTCAATTTTTTGAGTTTTTATTACTGATAAGAAACATGCTAGGTGTAAGAGGAATCAATTCTTCCGGATTTTCTGACACATATGTTAATGGTCTACAATTTATAATGGATTCACAATCACAAAGCACAGTATACAATTCATCATATGTTAACACTGATCTACCCAAAGTACGCTTTAACAATTCTTTTACAGTGCGGACCAGCCTTTCCCACCAGCCTCCCCACCAAGCTGCAGTAGGTGGGATAAATTTCCATAATATTTTTGGAGTTCTAGTTTCTTCCATTATTTTGCTCCAATTCAATTTTGATAGATAATTAAAAGCGCCTCGAAAGTTAGGTCCGTTATCGCAATAGATTGTTCGTGGCCGACCACGCCTAGCAATAAAGCATCTAAGGGCCAAAGAAAAGCATCAGAAGTTAGGGAATTAACAAGTTCAAGATGAATAGCACGGTATACCGCGCAAGTAAACAAAGTTATCCACACTTTTCTTCCATCTTTCAAAATAAAGGCCCCGCCAAATCTATTCCTACGATTTCAAAAGGTGCACAGTCTGTTACTCGGTCTGGTGGTAAAGGCGTTGGTTCGCTTGACAGGGATTTAACTTTAAAGCGTTTACAGAATATACAATTATACAGAACATTTTTTATAGCTTTCCTAGCTCTAATTATCCAATATCTTTCTCTTAACAAGCATTGCATCATTTGAATTCCCGCGTGACAAATTTTCTTATGTACATCTCTAATTAATAGCTTAGTAAGTTCACATTTTTCTGGTAACAATATTGGGTACAAAAAATGATCTTTCATCATCTCGATTAAGTATTTTAGTTTTCACCCGTAAAAAATACCTTCATCATCTATGTAAGTCTCAATATAATTTGAAGATTTCGCATCAGGAAGGTAATAGCTCTGAACTAAACGAATTAATTTCTTTTCAGAATTTTCATTTCTGATTGTGAAAGTTCAGAATCCTTACATTTTCCATTCAACAAAGTACAATTATTCACAAACCTTAAAATCCATGAAAAACTCTAATCATTTTATTATAATCAGATATAGCATACAAATGCCAAGGAGGTGCGTCTCTTGAGAGATCAATATTTAACACTTTTAATTTTTTTCCTTTCCAATTCTACTTCCTCCGAATCGCCAGGAGTTTCTCCAAGAGGCCAATATTCAGGGCTTTCTCGCAACCACAAAGGTCCTTCCCACCACCTAGAGATAAGCATTTGCCGAGGAGAACAACCACGCGATAATAAGTCTGCAATGTTAAGATTTCCGGGTACATGCTTCCATAAATGACCTTGAGTTAGTTGACGAATTTCTTTAACCCTATTTTCTACAAAACGGACCAACTCCCTTTTCCTTTATCCACCAAAGGGCTGTAGTAGAATCGACCAAAATGCAATTCTTAAGTTCGGTAAATTAAGCGCATTGACAATAGAATTCGCAAGTCTAGAACCGATGCAACAAGCCATAAGCTCCAAACGAGGTATACTCAAAGGCTTTAGAGGGACTACTCTGGCCTTGGCTCGAACGAGAGTTACCTTTACATCTGATTTAAACATTGATCTCACAAAGACGCACGCTGCATACGCCTCCTTGGAAGCGTCAACAAAAACATGTAATTCAGAAGTGGAATTAATTATCATACATCTTGACAAAGTAACATCTTTCAATACATACAAATCTCTAAACCATTTTAAAAATACATTTACATCATTAGGAGACAATTCACTGTCCCAAGCAATTTTCATTTTCCACAAATGTTGTATTAATAGTTTCGGAAGCAATGTAGCTGGAGTTAATAAGCCAATAGGATCAAAAATTTTCTGCACAATTGCCAAAATTAATCTTTTTGTGATTTTTGTTTCACAGGTCAAAGTATCCATATCTGTGCAGCACTTCAAGGTATCAGTTTCTAAATTCCAAATTACTCCCAAAACGGAAGTATCGCCTGAGCTTCTATCAACATTTTTGCCAGCCACATTGCTTTCAAAACCACGCAGGTTGAAACATCCATTCAACATGATCAATTTCGCATGTTCAATGAAACGTCCCTGCTCGTCAGTATTAAACACACCAGATACACAATTGTCCACATAGAATGAACTTTTCAGTTTCTGAGCAACCTCTTCATGTTGAGGTTGACAATTTTCTAAAAAAGATGCATAATAGATGCATTCAGCAGAAAAGGGCTAGAAGAAAACACCAAACACAACTCTGCAGTGCCTATACACGATCCGCCCTTCACTAGATGGGGAAAAAATCTAAGAAAATCTCTGTCTTTCGGTGCTACAGACAGCATTAAGAAAGCCTTCTCTATATCCGCACTAATACCGATTGATACATTCTAAATCGATCGAGAATATCAGGTATTAGCTCTATCAAATTAGTTCCCTTTAATAAACATTCATTTAAAGAAGGTTTCCCTTTTTAGGAGGCCGAGGCGTCAAAAACAGGGCGAATTTTGGTCGTTTGACTATCTAATTTAATAACTGGCCTGTGAGCCAAATAATGACATTCTTTATTCATTTCTAAATCTGGTACGCGTTCAATAATGTTCAATTTTTCCCAATCCTGAAATACCTTTTGATAATCCATAAAAAATTTCCACATCCAAATCTATTTATCATTCCTTCATGTCGTTTCCAGACCAATTCTTTATTACTTGGTAACTTCAATGAGTCATACTTCCAAGGGAGTTCTACTTCATACCTTCCATCAGGAAGAATTTTAATTCTGTTATTAAAATCATTTTAAGCTAAGTTCAGTTTTCTGTTTTTCAATTTCAGTAGGACTGGAAATTCCTAAAACCTCAAGTTCCCAAAGTTTATTAACTGGTATGTTCATAGAATGCATCGATAATGTTGTTACAATATTATCCTTTAGACATGAACCCTTTCCAAATACTGTCCAACCTAGTTTCGTTTCTACGGCAGTTAAGCCGGACTCTAATTCTGCAGAATTCCCTGTTAATAATTTTCCTAAGACATCTGCACCGATTAAAAGATTTATTTCCGTTTCCCTTCGAAAAAGAATCAGTAAATTTTATTTTCTTTCTTTTTTAATTCATTCAAGACCTGTTTATCTTCAATCTTCGGAATATATCCGCAAATCATTTTTCAGAAAGAGCTTCAAAACTACAAGTATACGTCTTATTTAAATTACTAACCTCTACCGGAAATATATCATGTTTTTTTTTGGTTTTGTTTCACTCCCTCCAAAGAGTGCATGAATCACTGTTTCGCTTCTAAGCGGAAGTGCTTTTAGATGAGTTATTACATTTTCGCTAACGTAAGTACTTTGAGATCCACTATCAATCACAGCACGGATTAACTTTTCCTGACCTTGACACCGAATAATAATGCAAAGCGTTTGCAAAAATACAGTTTTGCTTTTACTGGAGTTAGAGAGAGAACTTTCCGATTTTGGAATAGATTTCGTTTTCATTTCTTTTCAGAACACATGATTTCAAAGTGATGGTTACTACAATGAGAACAATTTAATTGATTTTAATATTACAGAATTTACTTAAATGACCAGTTTTGAGACAAGAAAAGCATGCCCCTTTTTTAAACAATAAATTTTGCTTAACAGCTATTGTCATTTTCTTTGCTGAGTAACATTTTTCACTCGGATGCGACTTATTACAAAAATTACAGTTTAAAATTCTCTTACCTGGGTTGTCCATATTTACTAAAGCTGCTGCTGTCGTCGTTTCTACCTTATTTACCTGTGTTGCATGATAATCCTTTTTTTCGTGGATTCTGGTGGGGGTGAGGCCGGTCCGTGCCAAAAGAACCATCTCCTCTCCTTTCACCTCTTGCCGAAGAAAGTTCATCAACTGTTCTAAAGAACGGGATCCCTCGGATTCTGTTTGATGATTTCTGCTTCTTTCCCAGGCGACCAACACTTCCTCAGGCAGGCAGCTCTCCACTAAGGGCGTCAGAAAATCTCCGTATTTATCTTGAGTCTTCCCAAGCTCTCCAAGGATCTCAATTTACTTTCAAGTTCATCATAAAGTAAGGGTAAATCTGCCTTCGCTCTTCCGGTAGCAGCATTTTTCATAACCAAAGTTAACAGGTCTCGAACGTAGATTTGTACTAATAAGTCTTCTCGTCCAAATCTTTCTTTCAGTTGATCTATCGCCTTTGGGTAATTTGCAGCAGTAGCAGGGAAACTTAGTACTAATCTCTCTGCTTTGGACCCTGGCTCCATCGATTGTAACAAATACTGCATTTTATCCTCTGCCGCAATTCCTCTATCTTCGTGTATCTTTTGAAATTGGCTCCAAAAGGTCAAATACTCTTTCGCCTCTCCATTGAACTTTTTAGTTCGATTTTTGGGAGTTTAAATTTCCTTGATTCTTTATCGCTCGAACAGTACACTGTTGCGACTTCAGTTCTATTTTCGTAGTAAACTCCCAGAACTTTCTCGGTAGATTTCAGCATCTTCCAAATCTTCAGCGAATAAATGCTCACCATCATCAGACAACAACAATGTTTCTGAAATCGCTTTCTGGCAAGAGTCCATTCTCGCAAATTTATCGTTGAATTGAATTTTCAAAACCGAAAGTGTCTCAAAATTGCAGAGTTCCTGTGCTAATTCAGATTCGATTTTCTTCAAACAATTAGAAAAGGCCGTCCTCAGTCCTTTTCGTTGTGCTTTTAAAGCATTTACATTTATTTTCGATATCAAAAATTCAGAGTTCAACTAAAATATTCAAATCCAAAGTACTCGAGTCCTGTCGCGGACGCCACTATGTTCTAGAAATTCAGTTGCAGGTGCATCTACCAGATGCTGAGTAACTTTGGTCAAAATAAGACTAGACGTCTTTCAAGATAATTCTTTTATTCTACTGAGGACGGCACATTAAAATACATAAAAATAAACGTTCGGCAACCGCCGAGCTTCCAACCAGTACTCTGAATATATTCGTCAGCTCGCAGACTGACGTCACAAAAAACAACGCCGCCTAGCGGCACTTTTATTTCACTTCATTTTGCAACATCAGGGTAAGAAAGATTAGTCGGGTGAGTCATTATAATCATTAAATGATCACCGCGAGAAGTATTTTAGTTTTGAGAAGACGTTGTTCGGCGAATTCGACGTTGTTCATTAGAATCATTAAATGGTCACTGTGTCATAGAAAACATTTTTCTTGTGATTTAAATTGAGAAATATTTTAGTTTTCCGTCAGAGAAAACATTGTCCGGTGTGAGTCATTATAATCATTAAATGATCACCGCGAGAAATATGTAGTTTTCTGTCATAGAAAACATTTTTCTAATTAATGGTATCATCTATTCCAAGAGGTAAAGGTATATTTGGGTTTCATCAGAAACATTATTGCATATTGATATATATATTAGTGAACATCAGTTCAGATAATTATTGTGTTTCATCAGAAATAGTATTGCATATTGGATATATATTTTTATTGAACATCAGTTCAGATAATTATTGTGTTTCATCAGAAACATTTGAAAAATAATTAGATATATAATTCTATTGAACACCAGTTCAAATAATTAGTGTGTTTCACCAGAAACGTTACGAAATATTGGTACATATTATTTCTTTTTCTATTGAACATCAGTTCATGTATTGTTTGTGTCAAATCTGAAACTTTGTAAAGTATTAGAATACAAACTATATTTTTAATTGAACATTAGTTTATATAATTGTGTGAAAAGTATAAAATTTTGTTGAGAATTTGAGTATATTAATGACTAGAAAAGAAAGAAAGTATGTTTTAATTCAAACCTCAAATTGATGAATGATTTATGGTAGTAAAATATTGCTGAATTATATATATATACATCAAATGCCATTTAAGCAGAATATGTAAGTAAAGGATATATATATTGTTTTTTTTATGTGAAATGTACATTAATTGTTGAAAGATTTATTCATTATTTCACTTGATTGCATAATATTTTTTAAGAAGAGAATTGATCATTTATTCATTTCCTTTCTGTATGGGTATGACTCATGAAAATACGATTTTAACCATTGCTGAGTAAGGGAAAAAAGTGAGTGATTGCTCAAGGCCATAAGCTGAAGTGTGCATTTTTTTTTTATTATTAGAATAAAGTGTAATAACGTTTTTTTTTCTTTTGAATACGTTAATGAATATTATGTCTGCCAAGTAGAACTTGTATTTATGAGTATATGATTTTAAGCATCTGTTATGTCAAATATGATTGCTAATGATTTTTTTATTTTTTTATTTTGGCTAAAAGGTTGGTTTTCTTTTATATTTATTTGGATTTTTTTTTGAAAAGGATATAAACGCAGATATATATATATATATATATATATATATATATATACATTTTATTGTTATGAGATGAAAATCTTTAGAATTAATTACAAACTTCCAAAATTGAGATATTGTTTTATGCAGCAGAAATCTTTCTTATTTTTGTAGTAATAATATTTTAGTTGAATTTAATTCTGGTCTTTCATATGTGCTAAATTTATCATCCAAGGAATAAATTTGCAAATTTTATGTGGAAGAAATACAAAACATTTATTTTTTTTTTGCAAATAAGATCCACCTTGATTAGATAAGCATACTGTTGTGTTGTGAAAATATAAGAGTTTTATTGATTGATTTAGGATAACTATAGTAAGGGGCGAGATGGCATTTTTAGGAAAGGGATCAAAAGTAGACCTGCAATATATGGCTACGGAAATGGGAGTTGAGGATGTCCTTGGGATGAGAGTGTTTGAGTTGAGAGTTGCTATCTTAAATAGTAAAGACTTCGACGAGGAGTTTTGTAGAGAATTTTTAAACACTATTATAGAGGAACGCGAGAGAAAAGAAGAGATAGAATTGGCTGAGAGGAAAAGAAAAGAAGAGATGGAATTGGCTGAGAGAAAAAGAAAAGAAGAGATGGAAATAGCGGAAAGGAAGAGACGGGCCGATTTCGAGCAGAAGATGAGGGATATGGAAATGGAGTTCGAAACCCAGAAAAACTAATCGATCTGGAAGGAGAAGGTCATTTAGCAATAGCATGCCTAGACATAGAAGTGTCCACAGATAGAGACAACATTAGAAACGAAGTGAGATCCAACCTTAGCAGTGAGACCAGACTCAAGGTTGAAGTGGAGGATAGACTCAAGGCTGATGAGGAAGCCAAAGCAGTGGAGGATGAGCGGAAGATGGAAAAAGAAAGAAGAATGAACGAAATAATAGCTTTGGAAGAAGAAATGAGATTGAAGAAAGAAAGATGGCTTGAGGAAGAGCAGATGCTGCATGTTCAAGAGGAACGTAAAACAAGCATGAAAGAAGAACAGAAGTGTTTACCAGAAGAAAGATGCAAAAGAATGAACGAGCAAAACCAATTGTTAAATGAAGAGCAGGAAAAATTGTCAGATGAAGATATGGAGGTAACCCAAGCAATCGAGAAGGTTCTTGTGCCTAAAGGTGAACAAGTTCAGACACGTAGTGCGGATCAATATGCCGTAGCACAATCTGTTGTGGTGGAGAAAGTAAAGGAAGAAATATCAGTTGATGTGATAAAGGATAAAGATTATCTTAATCTCGTAATCCTTAGCAAAGAGCGAATTGACTTTGATGAGGATGAAATTGAAGAAGAAAAGCCAAAATTGCCTGAGAGAAAGCTCAAAAAATTAAGCAGAATGACAGTTGCTGAATCACAGCAAAAGGTGAATTTAAAAGCCTCAAGCAACGTAGTACTTATACCCCAGGACTGGAGTTTTAGAGGCGATTATTCGCAGGATAAAAGTGAAATGGGAAAATTTGCGTTGAAACTGACGGATTTAATCAAGCGAGATGGTACTGTGAACATACGACGATCATCGCGAGAAAATCGAAGCACCAGGAAAAGAGTTCGACTTAAATTGAGACCACAAGATAATATCTACCGAGACGGGAAGGTTAGGGGTGAAACCCGACACCTAGACTTTAAGATCGTTGACCCAACGTGGATGAAGAAGGAGTTGCACGTAAATTGAGGGAGAGTGAAATAGAATTTCCCAGAAACGTTGTTTTAAACGACGTGCCAAACCGAAAGTGACCATTCGGGGAGATAAAGCCCGCCTCGCTTATATTGGGACCGAGGAAAGAGGAGTAGCAGACATAATCATAATGTATCTTTACTCATTAATATTTTTTGGGTGTTAATATTGTATATGCATATAACCGTCATGTTCGGTTAAAAGTGAAATTTTCATTGTGTATTTGGAAAACCTTATGTTTGATTGATTTATGTATTATCTGTTTTGTGTAGCGTAATACTTATTCTTCTTATTGTTTTTTTGTTAGTATTGTATATGCATATATGTCAAATGTAGTTTTCATTTAAAAGTGTAGGAAACCGTCTATCATTGACTTATTTACGTATTTAGCATATTTTTACCTGTGTACTCTTAGAACTAATTAAAGAATGTTATTGAGTAGCTTGATATTCATAGTAAGATAGTGCAGTCTCTCTTTAACTAAGGTTTAGATGTTATGTGTGTGTGTGACTAACCTTTCTGGTAGCACCTGGTCATTGAAGATGACGCACGTGCTTCTGTTGGTGGGGCATGTAAGATTCGCCGGAAGTTTAAAATGCCTGATAGGTGGCGCGGCTATCGAAAAGACAGAGACTGGAAGCTGGAGAAAAAGAAACCAACATGGCGGAGCGAGAGGAGATGGGAAAATGAGCGGTTGGCGATGCTTTAAACAAAATGGTGTTAACTTAAAATTAAATGTATATAGTGTTAGTTCTTTAATATGTATTTGTGTTGTGTGTGTGTGGCTATAAATCAACAATAAATTTTGAGCCACTAGACTTGGAGTATTCATTGTGCCTGGATTTTCCTTCGGAATCTTCAATTGAACGAAAAGTACCTACGAAATTTTCTTTATTATATTAATCTAAACAAAGTTCTGGAATTCCATGAATCGATTCCTATGTGAATCCATGCTGTATTATATGCCAAAGGCGTCCTTTAGATGTCATAAATGATTTATTTACCAATCTGTTTCCATTTATTTGAAAACCACTTTTACCTTTTTCTGCAATTAATGCCTTTTGTATAAAGCTGAGTGGACGATCCAGCTCAAGTTCAAGCATCACAATTTCGGAATGGCTCTAAATCGAAGGTATGATTGAGTCAGAATCAATTTTGGAATAGGCAGTATTCAAATAACGAAACATACTATAAAAAGATGTTTCACTTATATAAATTGTGTTCTTTTTTCTGATAATTCCAACATTGATTGAAAAGAGAAAAAACTGATATTGAGTCAAGTATTACTTGATATTGATCAGAGGTGATATTTTTTTGATGACAGCAAAAATTTGGAAATTGAGCAATTTCTACTGAATTCTTCGCAACTTTTCTTCAGTTTGTCAATTGTACATAAAAAAACGCTTTTAAAATGTAATCATCTACGAAATGCATGTAATTTGGAATATCTATATAAATCATTGAATTAAAAACGAAAAAAAAAAATTACTTTTGAAAGATCTAAGCTCTTAGAAATTTATCACGGTGATTATTTTGTTTTCAATGCTTAACATACTTCAATCACATTAGATTCAAGTGTAAGCATTCTAGTGTAGTCTGTTATGCCTAAGAACTATTTAACTTTTATTTCTAATTATTGTTATTTATCCTTAAAAGATCTGATATGTGTCAGATCAGCTCCAGAAGGTTGTTGACGTTCCAAATATCTATTATAATACGATGATCGGATGCTAAGACCCCTTAGAAAACCCCATGCAACTTAGAATATGATCCTGTGAAACTGGATGGTCACAGCCCTTTTTACAAATGTGTGATGTGGATTTTTCTGCCACTATCAAAGTAAGGCATTTAGTCTAGCCAGAGCAATCTGGGAACACGGTCACATTTGCTTTCCAGTAGAGAGCCAGGAAATGTTCCAATATACCATTGGTGCGTTGGTGGAATGTGCCATATTAAATTGAGTTTAGATCTTTCATTTAAGTATAGTTATTGAAAGTAGGCAAAAGAATCACACACACACACACAGAGTTCTTTTTATTCTCTCTACCCTCTTTGGACAGTTTATCAGTGACTTCATTAACATTAATGTTAACATGTGATTTAAAACATTGGAGGTGGACGTAGTGGATCTGAGAGATCCGCAATTTGAGCAGAATAAATGCGCTGGTTTTATCGCTTGCGGAGGAAAGATACTAAGATGTTGTAGTGAACTGCGGCTGTCACTTCGAATTTTTAATTGTAGGTAATGTTTACACTATAATCATTTAATTAGTTTTATACGTATCTAAAAGTAAGGACATATTTGAATAAATAGGAGAGTATTTATATTTAGAATTAATGGTATATTTTATTTAACTTATTCAAATATGGCTCTCTAATCTAATCACTTCTTCAAGTATATATATATAACAGAATATTTTAAATTAAA
Source organism: Trichonephila clavipes (assembly GCA_019973935.1). Lineage (NCBI taxonomy): Eukaryota > Metazoa > Arthropoda > Arachnida > Araneae > Nephilidae > Trichonephila > Trichonephila clavipes. The sequence continues at coordinate 11,653 of BMAU01005258.1, forward strand.
AGACTTTTTTGGTGATCAGATTTCCTTTTGGTGATTTTTTCCTTTTTAATACAGATTTAAATTTATAAGTTTATAAGACTTAATTACACAAATAAATACATGTATGTACCAAACGAATTTATAAAAACTATTTATATATTTTCAATTCAAACAAATATTTAATAGTCATGCATGAAATTCATTAAAAAATTTGCGCTCGAGTATTTAAATTTTAATTCTAATAATTTATGTCAATCAAATACAAATACAAATCACTTAATTTTAGGAAGGTAGTGTGAGACCAGTTCTAATGAAGGAATATTGTTAGACATAAATAAGATGCTTAAAAAATATTGTACAAAAATTAAATGCAAGCTTTCATATAAAATAAATGTAAGGGAATAAACATTAATCAGAGCTATATTTTAAAAAAGAACACCTGGTTTAAAAAAGGTTCTTAAAAGAGTATTTGTATGCTTAACGCAGTCGCAAAAGTGAACAGTAACACAATCAGACATATCACGTTTTGCCCCGCATTTAACTTCTAAAATCAAGAAGAATTTTGGTATTACAACCAGAAAAATCCTTGAAAAGTTTTTAAGGCGTGTTGTTAAAGCTCAAACTATATTTTTTTGACAATTTCAGATTCTTTCTAAAAATGACTTACTTTAACCTCTAGGGTAATTAGAAGCTCTTAAAATCTATTTTTAAATATTCGTTGAAACTGGACCGCGCCCATTTGAATGGTGAAAAAAGTAAACAAAGTACTTTGATTTTGCTTAAAATTTGTAGTTTCGGTTGCGACCACCCACAAGACTTTCGAACCCACTGATTTAACTAGCACGTACTCCGTGTGTACTCGGAGGGTATTTGGCGGTACGGGCATCAAACCCAGACCTTCCGGTCTGGACATTAATTTCTTTAAAGTAAGTAGTAATACCAGCTGTCCAAACGACATTTAAATTGATAAATTTGCAAGAATTCAATATTAGCTACCCGAAACCGAAAAATATCGCAAAGGGTCTATGAGACCAAAACGTTTGGAAACCTCTGCTCTACAGCATTAAATCATTATTAAATCTGTCGTGAGTCCTCTTTGTTGAAGCATCAGAAAAAAGGCCATTTAAGATATCCTTACACCTTCAAAACGTCATTTTCGTCAAATGTTTCGATTTTTTAATTTAAATGCTATTTGAAAATATGAACTCTTTCTTAAATGGTGTTTAAATTTTGTTTATCTTTATTAGAACTTAAGCTATAGGATTTGAATTTCATTCGATAGCACCTTTGAACCGGAAGTACAAGTTCAGTATTATGAAGTAGAAAAAATGTTTGTTGACATTTTTTATTTTTCAAAGTATCGTTTAAATATGCAATAGTAAGCAAGTTGTAACCTTTTAAAATATGAATTTGAAGGTTTTCAGAATTATCAAGAATATAATTGGCATCGGGTTTTTATTTATATTTTTATCTAGAATCTGGCAAGAAAAATAAGAATGCTTTACTGTTTGTTTACGTTTGCTTATGATTTTAGTAAGCACTCTTTATAAGCTTTTGTTTAATCCTTTTTTATAGCAGGCACTCCACCTTTTTTGTCATTTAAAATGGGTAATGCTAAACGTAAGGAGTTAGTACAAAGAGAAACGCCAATTTCTAGTAAATGGATCTTACCATTAAACATTCAAAAATAGCAGCGCAACATCTCACCAACGCCAGTTCTTCGAAAACTAAATACCTGCTGCCTTTGATGAAAAGAAATAGCGGAAATATCAACGTAAACCACTTTACTGGTAACAGAATACTTGATATGGAAGTCATCTTTTAAATTTGTTTTTACAACTTTGCCTGCCCAAGATGTTTCGAGGAAGGTATCCTGCTTTTCTGAGGATTCCACATATGGTTTGTGCTCAAATTTTGTTATCAGGTGTAAACATTGTGACTTTTACTCAGGGTTTTCTGGTTCAAAAAAAAAAACTTTAATCTGTCCTGAAGTAATTACAAGATTTGTGTATGGTATGAGACAAATTGGGGAAATGTTTTTCTGCTGGGCTTTAAATTGGCGGTACGTTAAATTACGCAGGATCAGTAAAAGTGCGTGCACTAATCATGAGGAATAAACTCATGTGTTAGTGAACTCAGAAGTTAGTGAACTATCAATGCAAAAAGCAGCTTCTGAACTGTTAGTGCTACATCTACTAAAAATAAAATTGTTGGGCTAGCGGCTTTTCAGTTGGTGGAACGTGGCAGCGTAGAGGTTACTCTTCCATGAATGGGTGTGTCGCAGCTTTGTCAGTTGACACTGGTAAAGTAATAGAACATTGAAATAATGTCGTCATATTTGTCCCCACTTGCGAAGATTTTTCTAAAAATACCTGAAGCATTGAGTCGGAAACTTTTTGCAGCAGATCATGTGCCATAATTTTCAAGGTTCTGCGTTAAAAATGGAAGCTGTTGGTGCTACGAGAATCTTCCAACGTTCTATTGTCAAACAGGCTGCCAATATGCACATTAACCATGGTGACGGGAACTCTAAGGGCTTTTATCAGTGTCAAAAGATAACATGGGAAGGAAAGCGTCACAAAATATGAATGCATTGGTCATGTTCAAAAGAGTAGGTGCGAATTGCGCAAACTAAAAGTCTAAAAATAAAAATCTATGTGATAAAGGCAAACTCATCGGCTCTTTTATTGACCGATTGCAAAACTATTGTGTAGGTGCTGTTCCGTAGCAATGTTGGAAACCTATCCGGTCTTCAGCAAAATGTTATGGCTTTGTTCCATTGCTCATCAGGTGTCGAAACCGATGTGCATGGGCGTGTCCCATCGGAAAAAGATAGTTGGTGCTACTACCAGCGAACACTGTCTTGTGGCAAAAAGCCAAACAGAAAATATAAAGGCTTATCAAATGAGTAACACAATTAAGGCTACATATTTAGAGTTGTGTACCGAAACACCTTACTAAATGCCTGCATGGCAAAACACAAAATTCAAACGAAGGTGTTTAAATGGCGTTATATGGCAGAGAGTACCCAAGGAAGTTTTCGTGTGCCTCAAAATTTTAAAATCTGGTGCATTTGATGCTGTGATCAATTTAATGATTGATGGATACAAGGGTTGTGGTGAAATTTTTAAAAAGCAATATATCTGGTTATTTTACTTTAAAGCATACAAACATCTTGACATCAATAGAATTAACGACGCATAACGACATTCAACACCAAATGTAAAGCAGCGTGAAAAATTTTAAGAGCTACAAGGGAAAAAAACAATGTTTTAGAGGAGGTAAAGAAGGTAAGTATTTTTATAAATCAGGAGCATTTTAAGTATATCAAATTGTGTTTAATATTAAAATTTGCAGCCCAAAGTTTATTTCTGATTTATCTCAAAATGAATTTGTTTAACGTATTGACATCTGACAACGTAAATATCAGAAATAGTTGTGAACGAAATTAGTTCAAATTTTATAAATATGATTTGTTTTATAGATTTAAGAACTACTACTTTCATAATTATATAGTTGATATGTTTTTAGTAACTAAGGTATATATCATGCTCGTAAAATATTTTAAGGATTTTTCAATGTTCTTTTACTCGAAACTTGATAAAAATATGTAATAAATTGATTATCATCAGGAAAATAGTACCAGCCTAAGAAATTTTATAATGATCATCATCAAATTTACCGAAAAGGGATATTTTTGTTTACATTTGAGTTATGTGCGTTATTCTAATAATCAATTTAATTACTATTTACATATGCTTTTACTCCCTAAAATTTTTAATGTACTACAAGTAGCGTATTAAATGTATTTTCATAGTTTTAAGTTATATTTCACCGAAAAATATTTTAATAGCAAATATTACAATTTAAAAAAATTTTCTTCGAAGATTGCCACGGATACCTTAATCTCATCTATATTACTAAAAAACTGAACAAAATGCATGAATTTGTCATAGCTATACAGTATATGTTTTATTATTTCAGATTTATTTATAAAATGCAAGATATACATTAAATTTTATATAATAATTGATATGTAAAAGTTGAAGCTTCGAAACTGGGAAACAAAAAGTGAAATTACAAATTCCTAACTTTTTCTTCAAAGTGTAATTGAAATGAATGCATAAAACACTCTATTTTTATACGCAATCATTTTGACCAAATAATATAAAGAAAAATGCCTCGATTTATTTTTGAAGCAAGAAGAAATCTTTGTTTTTGTTAGCGTATTTTTACTTCTAAGTTCTACGCTGCTTGCATTTCCCACTTTTTAATCTTAAAGAGTTTTTTTCCCTAAAAATTACAGTAAATACACTAGAATTTTGTAAAATGCTTTGAACTGTGTCTGAAAACTTAGTAGTGTTGTTTTAATGGAGATTAGTATCAAAATGAGAAAGAAAATACGCGCGTTTCCATATTTTTTCCATAATTATTATTGAGTCTCGCTTTTTATATGTAAAGATAATACATCCTTTTCCCAAAATAACTAATAATAATATAAATATAAATAATGCTCTACCATTCTGACGGCTATTTTGTTGAATATTTGAAGACGAATACATGATCAGATAACTGTTATAATTTATGAGAAACACGTTACGAAAACAGCTTTTCCAAAGTATAATTCCTCCTAATTAATTCTTTTAGATCTTGGTCATTTTAGGCTAAACGCTGTTTGGTGTAATAAAACCTAGAAAAAAACATCTCATTTTTTGTATATCGAAGTTAGAAACATGCAGTAAATGGTTTCAAATAAACGGAGAACTATTTTTCTGTGATTCCTGTTTCCATGTGACCTATTGCTGTCATACAATTTTCGGAATGTGCAACAACTTTACTATGAAATTTTTGGAAAGGGAATAAATAGAAAATAAATAGTGGACAGCTCAAAAGAAGGCATTTACTGCTGTACCGACGTTGTCACGAGAGAGAGAAAAGAACCCCTTTCGAGAAGAACTATCAACGGAATCTACGGAAATTCGTGCGGGTATCTGGGTTTCAAAGAACCCTTAATTCCGTATCTGGCAAAAGTTTATTTAGTCACATGGCTTTTCGTTTGGTTGTCATACTTGAAGTGAGATACATTGCTATTTGACGAGCGGTGGCGGAACAGTAGGTGGTACTTTGAGGATTGGATCTTGACATCCCCGAAAGATTTCTGAAAGTGAGGTAGTCAGTGGAGAGCGAGTCTTCCTATTGGCTGCTGGGCAGTGATGATAATGGCTCAAAAAATGGCTGCCCATGTGGACGAGGAAGTACTTGTATTGCGTCAGCATTTTAGACCGCAAGCAGTGAGGAATGAAGGGGACCTTAGAGAAAAGGGATAAACAAAGCAGGAAGGGTCGTAAATTAAAACGAAAAACTGTTGTTAGATATATATGAGACCCGACAAGAGAGTGAGCAGAGCAGGGGAAATTCCTGTAATATTTGGAGTGTTGATTGAAAGACTTGGCTGTGAATTCTCTCACCTCGAATTGTGATGAACCCCTTAGGTTACACCTTCAACACCAAGATT
>BMAU01005259.1:0-72059 GCA_019973935.1 Trichonephila clavipes
TAAACAGGTATTAAGGTGACTACCTTCGGAGCACTTTTTTTGAAATATATAAAATATCAATTAAATAAACATTTTTTATTTGAAATGGTACATAAAAGTAAGAATTCCAATACAGTTCTTAAAAAGTTAAAATTAATTTGGGAAATATTGGGAATTTTGAGTGAAATGTTAGTGAAAAATTGCAGTTGCGGTAAGGATTTATTGAAAATTCTAATTAATATATTCTTATAATATTTATACAGTACATAAATGACATCACTATCTGTGTTGATAGCTATAAAATTTGTAAATACTTCTGAAAGTTTTTGAAATCTGTCAATTTTTATGCAAAAACTCAGTTTTTTTACAAAACACTAATGTTATTTTCTCACAAAAAGTGCAATAAAATAAATAAATACATACACAGAGATTAGATTATAGTCTAGAACACAGATAACACTAAATAAAATATTTTCTGAAAATTTCAAGTCAATATCTTAAAAAAAATTCTGTAGTGAACTGTACCGTGAAGAAAAGAATTGAAAAACATAGTTTTTCAGGAAATGCATTTAAAGATTTTAATACTACATGAAAAAATTTCTACTAATTTTACACTTTTTAAACTCACTATATTTATAGCTCAAGCTCCTTTTAGCTTCGTGTAAAACTGATTTGACCTTTATTTTACCTTTTGTTGTTTTCTGGAGAGTTTTGTAGACTATAACAATTTTTGTTTTTAGCGAAATTTTGGTGAAAAATTGCAGTTACGACAAATCTTGTACACAAAATTCTAACAAATGTATTCAAATAATATTTATAGAGTACATAAACAATATCTTTATCTGTGATAGGAATCAAAAAATTTGTAATGCTTTTGAAAGTTTTTTAAATATGCCAAATTTTATGCAAAAACTCAAATTTTTAAAAAATTAATGCTTTTTCTTTCATAAAAAAGCAATAAAGTACATAAATATATACACGGAGGTAAGATTTTGATTCATAACACAGATATAACTACATAAAACATGTTCTCAAAATTTAGATTTAGTATCTTAAAAATATTTTGTGTAGTGAGCTTTATCGTGATGAAAAATATTGAATAACAGTTGCACGTAAAACACATTTAATAATTTTAACTCAAAATAATTACTTTTCTACTCACTAAACATTTTCAAAACTCAATATATTTACAGCTTAAGCCCTCTTTAGTTTCATGTTTAGCTAATTTGAACTTTTTTTTTGGCTTTTTGTTTTTTTCTGGAGAGTTTTGTTAAAGGTTATGACTGGCGTTTCGATTTTTGAATTCTCTCCGTGTCAATTCTCATATAGTTTTTAAGTATCGTTGGATCAATTCCTATACCTTAATAATTAAATACAGGCAATAGCCCTAAATAACCCGAATTATATAAGATGACAGCCATGTATGGACACAAAAATAAAATTTTTTTATGAACAAAAATTTCTTTCGACAAAACAGACCACAATACATTATTAAAGCTTTCATTATTATTTTGAGTCTTGCCATGGAGGCATTTTTTAGCAACTCTTTATCAAAGAGTGCTAAATAAGTAGGCTATATCGCTTTAATCACTGAATTTGAAAGCCCTGCTGTTTTGTCCACACATACTTTGCCATCACATAATGCTTGTTTATACTTGCACCAGCTGTCTTTCCCTGTTTGACATTGCCCATGGATGGGATTTTGATTGCTAGAGCAGCAGTGAAAGAAAGCAGTTATTACAGCAGATTGCATTTTTTCGAGGCATCCAACATTTCTGCGGATGGCAATCCCATAATAGTTCTGCAGTTTATCGATAAATTTATCAGTTAATTTTCCCTTCCCACCAAGTCCTTTGGTGTTTTTTAGTTTCCTTAAACGTGAGTCTACTCTTTTTTGTATATGTCCTATACATTCAAGTTTTGTGACGCTGTTTTCACCATATATATCCTTCCCTTGTAAAAAACCCTTGGAATCACCATCACCATAGTACTCGGTGTATTGCAAGGTCTGGCTTGATTAGTGACCTTTCAAAAATTCTAAAAGCTCCAACAGCTTCCATGTTTTCAGAGGAACCTTTATAATTTGAACATACATGCTCACATTTCACACATTTTACAATACTGAGTCATTACTTCCAGATCTAAAATTTTTCCAGTGTCAATGTGTGACAAACCTATACGGAACTTTATCACTAACCTTCTGAGTCGTCTTTTTTAGGGAAATTTAATTCCCCTACCTATTTCCAATCAGCTCCAAAAAGAGGACAGGATTCCTTGTTATGCAGATTAGATAAAGTATTTAAGTCAAACGGAATAGTAAAGTAAAAAGCAGTAGGAGAGAGAGGTTGAAGCAGGAAGGTATAATAGTGAAGTTACAGATTTATTATTGGAGATTTCTAGGAAGATAATATCTCAGAAAAAGCTGAGCTGAGCTGCAGTGTGGTAAATATTGATTAAAGTCTCATTAAAGCTTTATATTAAGAGTGAAATTAAAATTAAATGTTCAATAGGAATATTATTGGATATAATTCTGGGATCTCTTATCGCGGTAATCTCTGCGTGATCGATATTCTAATTGTTAATTAATTGGATCATTAAATATTCAAGTTAATTTAAAGGAAAGTCCCTTTTAAACCTCATATAGCTAATTTGATTTATTTGTTATTAAAAGTCTTTGATTCTATTTGGGAAAGAAAGCCAAATAAAGAAAGTTATTTATAAACATGGCTACTGGCTCTTATCTGACTCCAAATTATTCTCGTTCTCAAAGTGGGATCCAAGGGGATCTTCACAAATGGAAATAACTGAAACGCAGCCATTAAGTGACATATGGCCTCTCCGCTGCCATGTGCCATCTACCGAAACACCACAAGTTGTACTTTTTTTAAAATTTTGCACTTCATTAGATGCAGCTTTCATATTTTCTTTAAAACATAATTGTACTGCTTCCAGCAGTTTGAGTTCATGAGCTCTGAAGGTATTTTTAGAAATGCATGGCAAATTTAAAGTGCATAAAAACTTCTTACCAGCTGTGAATCCTCTGCCAATCAATCTCAATCCAAATATCAATAAAGTATTGAGAAAGATTTTTTTATTTTCTTTAGGAGTAAGCCAGCCATGAATTCATAACTGCAAGCCACACACAAATTAGAGCAAAGTCCTTCCTTAGAATCTTCTGCCAGTTTCAATCCAGTTGCATAACATTCCGGACAACACAAGATTAAAATAATTCCCATGAAAGCTTGGAAATTAATAATTCTATTCCCTGTAGAACCATGAAATTCAGGTTCAGGCACAACAAAACTGTCAAAAAATTTTAACTTCGCTTCACTTGCAGACGTATTATTACGGTTAAATGCTAACCATAAAACTTTCTCTTTCTAGACACTTTCGATCTAGCTTTCGGCATTTTGAAATTATTTGCAATAAAATAAAACGTTAAAATTAAACGAAAATTAATGAATATAATGTAAAAATATCAAAAGTAAGTAATAATTAAGAAGAACGCTTTAGAATGAACAATGTAAACAAACTATAAACGATAATATTATTGTCATTCAGTGAAACAAGCTTGAATTAAAAAAAAAACAGTTGCCATATTAAAAAACTAAGTAACGGATACTTAAAAAAAAGTAAAGGATACGTTGATCTATATTTACCATAAATATTAGGTATTCATATTGCTTAAAAGTCACGAAAAAGACGTTCAAACTTTTTGTTTACATTTTTATGTCTCTTTAAACACCCATTTCCGGTTTTGAAAATTCCATTTCCGTTTTACTACATAAGCTATAACCTAGCTTCTAAATATCGTAGAAACTAACATAAAATATTTTTGGAATCTTAAGCGATTGGGCTATAATATAAAAACATAAAAAAATTTCGAAAAATTTCTCCAAACCGACGATTTTGAGGTAGTCACATACCTTAAGATGAACGATTTGCGTGATTCTTCATTATTCCATACAGAAACAGGTCGTGTAGATAATGGAGAACAGGGGCACCCACGGGAGGGTGCCTTACAACAGTAAAGTTGTGATGATTCATTAAAAAAATCCGTGTGCTTTGGTCCTGTTTCTGCGCAACAACACTGGCCCGTACGCGGCGAAATCCACAAAAAGTTTGCTTCAGACCCTCCTTATTGTTCCGACCTTGGTCTCATCAACCTCCATCTTTTCTTTCACCTGAAGAAATACCTGTTAGGGTATCCCCTTACCACAAGGAATTGCACACAACTATGACTTGCTGGCTCCATTCCTAGGTTCTGGATTTCTGACACTGGAATGCAAAATCTTTCCCCATGTTATGGCAAATATTACAATTCCAGTGGTTCTTATGTTGAGGAATAGCTGATATTATGCTCTATTTTTTACAATAAGTCTTTCCAGGTTATTGTGTTTTGTTTCTTTTTATGGGTCATGGGAAATCGTTTTTTCTTTCGATGTCACTTTAGTATTTCAAATGTGCCTCAAAAAGGACTATTTTCAAAAGACAATTGCACTTAAACCAGCTATGATACGGTTAGCACTCAAATAGACTTTTCTCAGTGGTGGATAGCTAGTGATCTACAAAGAGGGGATTTTTAGTTCTCCACATCAGATAGCGTTCCCAGTTTCGTCTTGTATCACTATTACGAAAACATAATTCGTTTATTCCTTTATTAGGAAAACAAAATACCTAAAAATGTTTCTGTAATGAGATCATGTGTTGAATTCGGAGCATGATCTAAGGTTTTTAAAACAATGAGTCTGTGGGGACCCCCCCTGGGTTCCATCCTGGACACTAAGATTAATTTGAGGCAAAGAATGACCAGACGCCATTTGTATAAAAATAACTTGATTCAAATATCAAAAACTCTAATAACAAATAGTATCTATATGTCAACGTCAAACGAAAGGGATTTACCTTTAGTATTAAATTAAATTCCGAAATATGAAATTAACTAATAACCACACGCAATATTAATAAGGTTTACTGGAATAGGAGGTCTGAGAAACGCACGCAACTTGAATTAGTAGCTTTTATTAGCTGAAACTAATTTTATTAAAATAACGCTTTTGGTAAGCGGTATTAAACTAGAATATATCACCTGGTAGTACTTTGATCTCTTCACAGGTGTATTAACTTCCTAAGGCTCCTTCGCTGAGTATTAACAGCAATGCTTCACTATCGTAGTCCAATTGAATCCTATAAAAGTGGTCACTACTGCTGCTGGCTCAATTGCCTTCATCCTCGCTAACTTACAATGCTCTCCTTAAATACCGTATCTACTTTGAATATCCCGTTTTCTCCTTTTAGAGTTGATTGGAAATATACGCAAATTTACAATCCCCCAAAACGCCTAAGAATATTAATGGAAAGGTGCCGTTCAGATTCGTCACAAGTCTATATTCACAATTTTCTCTTTTATTCCATAGCTTCTGATATTCACACATCTCCTAAAGTGCTACAGCTTGAACTTATTAATTTATAATAAGATCTCAGTGTAAAGAAAATGTTTTATGATATGACATTAGTTGATTTTTACAAATCTGCTGAAAAAAATTCCATATATGAAGAAACTTGCTAGGAAGCAATATTTTCTTGCATGAAGATCAGTATGAGTAAATATAGATGCAAGTTGGTCTGATATAAACTTGCAGAATGTCCTGAGGATTTCAGCAAGCAATCACACTCCCGATTTAAAAAAGTAGGATAAAAGTGTGGCAAGTACATTTGTCTCATTTGTAGTTTAGATAATATGAAATTAGCACAGTAACTAAATTGAATAAAAACTGTCAGTATTTTATTTAACTTATACTTATTATTTTTTTTATAATGAATGCAATAATTTTTAAAATGTGCTACCTTTTGCTATCCTCTACTCTCACAATGGGACATGCTGGCCAATACAAGTTGCCCACAATGGCTCTAATGTATCCAGCTTAGAAGCAAATCAAAAAATTTCAAAAACTCTGCACAAGAATGGGCCAAATGAGAAAAATAAAAGTAGTCCAAAAGTAACAACATTGGGATCCCAATCCCTGATAGTGACGTATTTAAGAATGCTGAGGCGTTTCCTACTTTACAAAATAATATGGTTGTGATTAACAAATTACCATTAATCATGGTATTCTGGCATCAGATTTTTCTAGTATTTTGTACAGGTGTTTATTTGTAGAATCTGCGGGCTATATAATATTTCCGCTTTCGTCAGTTTTTGTTAATATATTTATTTCAAAAAGCAGCTCTGTTTACAGACGAAAGAAGACTCGTACCATTTTCCATTTTCTTAAAAAGTTGACATTGTAATTAGAGCAAGTAAAGTTAAAAATTTCATATTTTGTTGCATATAAATATGCTTATAGTTCCTATAAATTTTTAAAGCTAATTTAAAGAAAGCTACGATCTCCTTCATGAAGTGGTTCGGATGCTATTTTAGACATATGTGTCTATTTATATTTTTGCATTATTTTAATCTATGTTATTATTTTAATTATAAAAATTGTGTATATATACTGATCAAATTTTATTTTTTAATAGCAAAGAGAGCTAGCTAATCCATTCAGATCAAAGGAGGCATTACAAAACCAACAAGCAAGGGTAAAAGACTTATTAAAAAAATAATGTTTTATCTTTTTTTTTCTTTACATTTTTGTCTCATATGCTAAAACTAATCATTCTGTTAAGAAGAAAAGAATACCTATCGATCTTTTGAATAATAAAGCTTTTTTAGCTATTCAAAAATTTAATTAATATTTTTATAACTTATATATTTTTTAAAAATTGATTTGTGAATTTAATATACAGGGTTTCCAGAGTTAAAGTGACCCAATAGGTAATTCTCGAACCGTTCAGTTTAGACATGCACTTTCCATTTGAAAAAATGTTTTAAAAAGGTAAAAAATGCTCTTACATGCTTTTCGAACCAAAAAACCCATTTAGAAAAAGTTACAAAAATTAAACTTATATTTAGGAAAAGATGCAGTATACAAAAACTATGTAAACACAAAAAGTGTCATTTTATTACGATAAAAACCGGTCGAGTAATGGAACTTTGAAAATCATACATTTAATGCTTTTTCTGTGCCATTTTCAATAAGCTAGTAAGGGGCCGTCTCCAAAGGGAAATTAATTGGAACTTTGCCAGAAAACTTTCCCTTTTACACGTCACTCTTATGTAAATCGTTTTTAAATTTAAAGTTAATATTACAATAATTGAGTTCTTAAGAAATAAAATTTATTATGTGTACATGTTAAACATAGACAAAATAAAATATTTTGGAGTAAGAAAATATTTTAAAAGCAGTTCCAAAAAAAATAGGTTTATATGCTGCGGCTTCAGACTGATTTGCTGTGGTACTAATCAAGGCAAACATTAAAAATCTGTTATGTAGTCGTTTTCAATTGCATGCCGTCGTATTCTAACATTACGAGTTCTAGTATGGGAGAACAAGGTGTATGCAAATGAAGAATACTGCGAAATGGTCCTGTTGTATGGGCAGTGTAGTCGCAATAAGAGAGAGAGGTGACAAGACTTTATGCCATTAAATTTCCCAGTCGAAGATATCCATCTTATTGTACAATTGCCAGTGTTGTTCAACGCTTGTATAAAACTGGGAGTTGTCATAGACGTAAATCCTTATCTCGTACGACACTTTCAGCGGATACCCACTGAGAATGTTCTAGGATATGTCCTGGCTCATCCTGAAAGTAGTGTGCGGGATATTAGTAAGGCTTGTTCCTACTCAAAATCAACGGTGTGGAACATATTACATAAGTACGGTGCATATCCTGATCGTCCAGTCCTGGCGCAGGACTAATGCCCGGAGACAAGGAGCGTCGTTTTGATTTTTGCAATTTCATGTTAAACACACTGCATGAAAATCCAGATTTTTTAAATGAAGTTTTGTGGTCAGATGAATGCCAGTTCTCGAGCCAAGGCAAGGTTAATATACAGAATAAGCATTATTGGTCCCTCAAAAACCCAGATCTAATTCGACCGAATTGCCACCAAGTGCGTTGGTCGGTGAATGTATGGTGCGGAATATGGAAGAGCACCTTAATTGGCGCACTGTATTTCGATGGACCTTTAACATCAGAATCACACACGGAAATTTTATCTGGACCGTTAGCCGATTTTTTAGAAGATGAAGTTTCCTTACGGGATTTGTCACGCATGTGGTACCAGAATGATGGTGCCCCCGCACACAAATCTGCGGAACCATGTACATTTTTGGCGCAGACATTTGACACTCGAATAATCGGCTACGGAGGACAAGAGGTTGCAGTAGCTACAGGTGGAGTTTTTGTCGCGGGTTTGGGTTTGGTACAGCATTTCTGCGGAAGGCAGTCATTTTGAACATTATTTTAATTTGGTCTTTCTGATATCATAAGGCCCCTGATTCATGATTGGAGCATCTTTCCACATTATGCTATACTTTGAACGGCAAATCATGTATTCTTTTGCTGCTATTTGTTTAATTAAACTGTTTAAATCTTTTCCGTACAAGTTGTATTTCCTTGATTTAACTTTTATTGTTTGCCATACAGCAATATAAATCATTAATCTATGATGTTTACTATGATGTTTTTCTTTTAATCTTTCTGTAGATAGTGAATTACTGTTCTTTAAACTCAATATGTATACGACCCCCATTTCTGAGCAATTCAGATTCTTCATCTTTATGTAGGCATAACTCGATCAGTTTCCTTCGCGTGATAAAATAAAACTGTTAGACATTTAAAAAGTCGGATCCAAATTTTTATGATCTCCTTGTGTTGTTTTTCCAATCCCGTTCCATGATTTCAATGAAAGTAAGCACACCGATTCGAACCCGATCTTTTTGAGTTTCGTGATTTGTGGTTGGCAGCAACTACCATGCAAATTGAGCGAGTATTTAAACTCGGCTCATGTTAGTTTTTCGAAAAAAAAAGGAAGGAGAAACGGAAATATAAGTGTGTGAGTGGTTTAACTCTTAGAGAGAGAGAACGGCTGGTTGGCAATGCAACTGCAGGTTGCATCTCCATGTTAGATTAGAAATTCATTTTACAATATTAGAAGACGGTTCGAATGGGATGTCTCTGGTAATGTTGATTTTTGAACTTATTGTTTTTTTATAGCTCCAGTAACGAGCGCAGTGACTTTATGATTGATTATTAAAGGCCAATTTTAAGAAACTGTTTTTCGTCTTCATGCCTCCTCGACACATAAATTTCACTGCTAGCTTTGCAAAATTTAAATTAGTTTACCAATAAGAGTAACAAAAACAATTTGTGTTTACTTTGTTTTTGTGTACTGCATCTTTTCCTAAATATAATTGATAGGGCCTGGGGACCGTATAAAAATTTAATTTTTGTATTTTTTATGTAAATGGGGTTTTTGGTTCGAAATGCACTTAAAAACATTCTTTACCTTTTTTTCAAAACATTTTTCAAATTGGAAGTCTAAGCCAAACGGTTCCGGGATTAGCTATTGGTTCACTTCAAGGCTGGACACCTTGTATATATATATGATGTATCAGTTGTACCATTTTTCAGCTCAGTAATATATGCAAATAATGAGTAAGGTAAAAGATATTAATTGAGAACGATATCACATATAAATATTTACCTTTATACCTATTGTGCAAACATTTCAGTCTTCTTAGAAAAAATTACCTCGATATAACTTTATATAATATGGACAACGAATAAGGCGGTAATATTTTTGATTAAAGATATGTCTTTATTTTTAACAAAGTACCTTTCTGGAATTCAAACATACAAAAAGGTTGCCTCAATCATTTATATCGTAGCAATAAGTTGATAAATGATACAAAAAATTTAATATTTAATATTAATTTTATTTAGTTATTGTTTTTCTCCAGACTATCCTTTTAAACATAATTACATTTTTAATAATTTCAATATTTACGACATTTTTTTGTAGAAAAAATACTTCATTGAACTTCATGGGGTTTTTTTTTCATATTTTTCAAACGTTTATTTTTTCTGTGGGATATAATGCTTTACCTTTATTGGCATTTGTTTTTTCTGCATAATTTCACAAGATAGCTCCATTGTTTTACCGTTTTAAATACATTTTAATTTCTCTTAGCATTGCTATGGAATTTTTCTCAATCCTTACGAACCAAAAATTTATTATTGATTTTTTTTTAGTTTTCAGGGATTTAAAGATCTAATTTTTATTGATTTTATTAATTTATCAATTTAAGATCATGGCGTGTTGTTGTGCTGTAGTTTGTCACCTTAAAAGTGCTATATTATTTAAACCCTTATTTATCCGTCTTATGTAAGTTTTTTTATTTTTTTCTTGGTGTTTAGATTTGGTTTGCTTAGTTTTAGTACTTTTAGTAATATTTATCTAGAGTTAAGATTAGTACATTTAGTATGAATAAAATAGTATTCTTATTTTGTTTTATTTTTCTTGTATTCATAAAAGAAGTTTTTCTATCTTTAAACAATGTTTAACTCAACTATCTTGGTTCTTAAAGCTAAGAATTTACTATTGTGCCTATAAGACTATTTTATATTTAATCTATATACAGGGTTTTTTAAAAAAATAGTGATCAAACTCTACACAGCTATATTCCTCATTGGGTGCACTTAAAAGTGCCTTAAGAAGTGTGTTCCTGTACGATCTCCATATTTTACTAGAAGTAGAAAATGATGATGTATGAATGGTGATGCATTATGTTTCGTGATTAGGCTCCGGCGCATTTCTGTTCTTCTGTACGTTATTGGCTGAATATGGCATACTCCGCGTCCTGGAATGAACGTAGGTAGGGTCCTGTTCTATAACCGCTACTATTGCCAGGTCTCCCACCATTGGATTTCTTTCCATTGGGGCAATCTGAAGGAGTTGGTGTATTGAGCTACCCAAACCGACTAGTTCAGTGATAATCAACCTACGGCCCGTTGACCTTTTCTGAGTGGTTCGATTATGACCCATTGCACTAAAAAATTCAACTAGTTAAGAACAATGTACTAAAACTTTAGCGGGAAATTCTATCACTCAGGAAATCGAATCTTTCAATGTTTCTATCAATTTGCTTTTTTTGATAGAACAATGTGTTGTTATATATATACACTCATCTCCCGTCTGGTCAGACGAAGTCAGAGCAGACCAAATCAATGAAACCTTTGAATTTAAACGAAGTCCGATACTAGAAGCGGACTATCACGGATATGTTTCCAGTCCAGTTCAAGACAGTAAAATGTGCTGAAGCCTATTCCAGTAGACATTCAGGACAAATCTCCTTTATATGGCATGATGGGCTCTTATTTCTCTAGAAAAGGTGAGAATTTTTAAGTGTCCACTGCCAGGTTGAAACAGACAAATGTTAGACTGACTGTCATAAGGAAGAGATAGAGATACTAGAATGTGAATATAAGAGGTTTAGTCATGGATGAAAGGAAATCGAAGCTACCCCATAACTCAGTAAAAAAAAAGTATAAAAGTAAATATTTTTTTTCTGTGTTTGATAGAAGGGTTAGTAAAGTATTTAAATAAAAACAACACACAACACACAACCGAAGATGATAGTTTCGATATTTTGATAAATTTTTTGTTTTATCCAATGCTGCTTTAGTCTTATAGTGTTTCCCTCCGTTATACTCAAATTGTGGTAAGCATGAAATATTTGTCGTATGTATGCGGTTAACGTGAAATATTTGACATATGTATGCGGCTCGCGTGAAATACCTGCCATATATATGTGGCCCACAATGAAAAAAGTTTGAGTTTCCTGGACTAGTTGCTCATCTGCATGCTGCTTGTACTTTGGTCAACAACATGCTTATAAAACGTGTGCACTCATCCATTTCTCAGCGTGCTCAAGCCTCCCTTGAAATTCAAGACGGACACTTTTAATATCTGCATATTTATATATGAAGAACAATATTGCGCTGTTAATGTGTCCAGTACGGTGTTTTTTCCATATGGAACATATCTTATTTTTGTATTTTTCTCGTAAACGATGGATCATAGACATAGTGTTCTGTTTGCATTTTTATGTACCTCCAACGAGGAGAGTTTCGGACACCTTGTATAATATCTTATATTTCTATTCATTGCTTTGCTTTTTTGGATTTATAGCAACTTGTGATATATGATCCTGTACTATGTATACATTGAAGTGCCAATGAATTAGGGATGCCTACCTAGTAATGAGTTGGGCCTCCTCTGGCCTTGATAACGGCTACAACGTGACGAGGCGTATATTCAACAAGTTTCTGAAAATGTTCAACGGGAATGGCTTTTCAAATATTGGCTAGAGCTGTTCATAGTTCACTAAGGTTCGTTGGGGCTGCGTGAGGGTCTTTCACCCCATGCTCCAAAACGTACCAAAAATGCTCAATAGGACTTAAGTCTGGTCTTTTATATGGCCAATTTTTGACAGAAAAATCAGAGAAATTCTCATCCAACCAGCCAGTAGCCAACCGGGACTTGTGAGAGGTACAGTTGTCTTGCTAAAAAACTCCTTACCATGCGCATAACATAACAGCATAAACTATGGAGGTGATCACCCAGAAACTCTACGTAGCGAAATGCATTGAGTGATGTTAGTATAATCACCAAAAACCTCAAACAGGGCTACAAAACACCTCAGACCATGATTGAGCCGACATGCCTTTGTACAGTTTCAACGTTGCACGCGAAATCCATGGCTCCATGAGCTTTATGCCATATTCTCAGGCTGCCGTCGGTGTTAAATAGCCGGAATCGAGACTCATCACTTCATGCTACTCGTTTCCAATTCTCTACACTCCAGTTTGTCTGCTCTCTTGTCCACGCAAGACGTGCAACCCAATGCCAAGCATCGAGTAATGGTACTCTCGTAGTTCGACGGTTCGCGAAACCCATACGGTGAAGCAAGTGTTGCACAGTACGTTTACTGACTATACGACTGGCATCATCATTCAACTGGGTGGTAATTTGAGCTGATGTTTGGCTTTGCTGGCTACGTACAATACTCCTGAACTATCTCTCACCACTACAACTCACAGTCAAGGCTAATTGTCCTTTACAATTTGCCCAATCGATAGTTTTTTGTCCACCATCCATGTATTCTTGGTATACTCTTACCACTGTCGACATTGAAAATACTAACTGCCTCACGATTTGGGAAATTTAATGGCACATGCTTCACACACCTACGATTTGTCCGCGATTGAGGACGTCTAAATCAGGCAGTTTACCCATACTGTCAATTCCAACAACTAATTCAGAACACCTACAGTATGCGTTATATATGCAATAACCACAGCACTCTCACTTGCGCATAAATGATGCGCAGAGCTGCACAATTTGCATAGTCTTTGCTATCTCTAATTCAGTGGCACGTCAGTGTACATACACGTGTTCTTAATGAGGTATGCATGTATATACCTAACATTTTTTACTCGTAAAATTTATAACTTAGCTTATAAATGAATTATACTTGTATTTGTGCATACATATACATATATGGTTGTTAAAAGTAAATAGTAATCTATCACATCTTTGTAATTATCATTTATCTGACAGTGCGCATCGTTTGTACCCACATATGAAAAATGGTACCTTTATTATATTTTATTATTTGAACGTGTTCATGTAAAAGTCTAAATCTACTTTCAAAGTATTACTGTTGAAAAAATATGTACTCGTGATTGCTATTACATCCAGTTTGAATACATCTCAATTGAAAAAAGAAATTGGTTGATGAAAACAAGCATATTTTAAACGCGGAAATAGGTTTCCGAGAAATGTGTTTATATTTTTTTTATTGTTCTTTAATATTTTTTTAGCTTTAACATATTACTTGAAACAGTCTTTATAAAAAAAATTTCCATCAAGTAGTTAGTTCTTCAATATTTATCTTAACATAACGCAATAGTCGTAAAATTGCCTAAACATTTCTTGACTCTTACTTTTTGTGAAATCGTCAAAGTTCAGGTGCCTCCCTTTAGGAAGGAAACTGGACATCAAAATTAACTGCGGTGATTAGTATTCGCCTGTATGGTGCCACACTAAAAAGAAATACCAGCTTCCGGGGATTGTACCAGGTCTGCATTAGTAACACACCAATCCGCTGTCCATTAGAAAAAAAACTATCTGTTTAATTTTTACAATGTATTTTTATTTTATTTTCAGGCGTGTACAATGCCATTAATGGGAAAGTGTGTAGAATTTGGAAGTAGATGTAGTTAAAACTGAAATGGATGCAATGTAATTCCTGGATTCATGTTCTTTGTAAGACACATATTTTATTACATGTAATAAAGAAGTGAGCATATGAAATCTGTGGTTTGTTTTATTTTCATTTTTATGTTGATGAGAAAAAAAAAAAAATGCAGAGCTTTTTAAAATTTTTAATGATTTATTATACTGCAAAATATGTATAAATTTAAAGATTTTCTTGTTAAAATTGAATATGATAATAACGATAACAATAAATACATAAATTCTATAATAATACTAAATTTTTTAAAAAATACAAAAGAAATTATGATTACCTGTTTGTTAATTGTTTTAATTAACTGCAGACATGCTACACTTTTAATCTGTTCATAAATTTTCCAATTATATACGGCACACAACAGTTTCTCAAAGACAGTTTTTTATTGGTTTAACTATGATAATTACAGTCGATTTTCTCTAATTCAAACCTTTAATAATACAAACCTCTTAATAATTCGATGTATATACTCACTCCCTACAAAAACTCTTGATATTTTGAACTAAAACAATACATTTCGGTGCACTCAATATTTCGAAGTACTGTGGATAGACAGACTACAACACGCAATAGTTCGAAACTATCTTATAAAACTCTCGAACACTGCCTATCATGAATATTCTTGGAACAAACAGGTTGAAGCGTTAATGTTTTTCTGTCACTGAAGAATGCGTTTACGTTTTTTTTTTGTCTCTGAAGGTTTTATTGGTGTTTTTTGTCTCTGCTGGTTGTGTTTGTGTTGTATGTTCTCTGCATGTATTCCCTGTAACGTAACTCCTTTGATGACCATCTTTCTGCAACCCCTTCTTTGTGTTTTGCGGTTCCTTAGGGAAAAAGACGCTTTTATTGCTTACTTTCTTGGAGTGGACAATAGACCAGCCATACTTGCTGTCAGCCATCCATATATTTCGTTTAACATGTGGCCTTGCTAGAAATATATTCAGAAAAGATTGTCCGCTAGTGTGAATAACAGATGCGTAGGATTGTGTACTTTGCGACGGAGTGACATGACGATTTATGGCTCATCTGCGTGACTTATAGCACGTGGCGCCAAATAGAGCATGGGCTGGACTGAACCATGCTTTGAAGAACCAATGATGTTGGGAGCAGTGTCTGAGGGAACCGGGTGCAAAATCATTTATTTCCATTGAGAAAAGGAAGAGGTTTAGAGGGTCATGAAGGAGTCCTGATCGAGAGGTTAAGAAAGATTGAGTGTAAAGGGAAAGGAGAGTAAGGAAGAAGAGAGCGATAAAAAAACTAGTCAACTTTTTTAGTGGACTGATTAGACAAGAAGAGTCTACCCAACGTCGTTACTATTAAGTATACCCCGTAGCTGAATGAGAAACTGTGAATACGCCTTGTGTTAGTTTTAGATTCTAAATTTTAAATTAAAAGTTTCAAATTTAAATTAGTTAGAAAAAATTTCTCTTCGTGTATTTTGGGAATTTTTCCCTACCCTCTTGATATTTCAAAGTTTTTCATTAGTCTCTCCAACTTCGAATTATCGAGAGTCGACTGTATGTTTAACTTACACACAAATTATGCTTTTCTAAATGAACCATATTATACACACATACAATGGTGTTCAAAATTAAGAGAATGAAAAGATTTCAGTAAAAAATTTGAAAGAAATGTAAAAGTGCTGCTTCAAAACAAAAATGCAAATCTTGTGTGTCGAATGAGCGAATGTATATTTGTGTGGCATCAGAGCTAGACGAATAAAATGATTAATAACCGTGCGTGCCCAAAACCGCATTTCATTCGTCAGCACACCTCACCCAATTTCTTGAGGTTTTTTTGTGTGTGTGTGTTTCAGTTAAAATTTAAATACTGAAAGTGAGTAACCAACGATTTTTAAATGATGGAATGAAGTGAAGAATTGCGGATAGGCTGGAAGCAGAACAGTCTCAAATCCAGATTTGTAGAGAATTCGATTTAACGCCCAGCGTTGTGTTCAACTTATGGGAACAGTTTCAGGATACTGACTCCGTCAAAAGAATGCCTCTTCAAGGTCAACCAAGAGCTGTCCACAGAAAACCGCCATTTCTCCATTAACAGGGGTCCGGCACATGAATTTTTGAAAAAATATCGATTTTGACTTTTTTACATTTTTTTAAAAGTTCAAACATTTCTGCTTAAAATCATATATGATATATAGAAATTCAATAATGAGAAGTATTTTTATTTATTTTTTAAAAGGAAGCCACGCTCATTCACAAATTACAAATTCTTGCATTAAAGCCTGTTTTCTCAAAATGCAATATTTTTCCTTTTACGTGCCTTTTACTCAAAAACTAATTAATGTAAGATTCTCACATTTTCAACGAGCATACTTTCAACATAATTACACGTTTTAATGGAGGGGATAAGATATATCTAGCGAACTGATTTAGATAATGTATTTTTAAACTAAATTTTAAAGAAAAAAATTGGCATTTTTAAAAAATTCATATTTTTTAAAATTTTTAACAAAAAGACAAAATCCTCCATTAAAGTCTTATTGATAGTACATAAAATCTACTGTGAAAATTTCATTTATTAGTAGCAAGAAGTTTCTAAGAAAAAGGTACATAAGCTTACGTAATTTAACATGGGCTCCTATGATCCCCTTAAAGCTGCTACTGAGAAGATGTAGAAGGGATGCTGCAGCTTTTCAGCTCTCTCGTGAGTTGCATGTGGCCAGAGGAGCAGCCCAAATTTTAAAAATGACTGTTTTCGAAGACTTCATGAGAGAAGGTTTTTTTTATAAAGAGACCAGTTGTTTGTGTCCCTCTCAGTTTTGAGAAAAGGAGATTCCACTTAAAATGGTGCAGAGATCATATAGATTGGAGGATGGATCAATGGGCAACCTTTCTCTTCATTGATGAGACTCGGTTCAACTTAACCAGTGATTCTTGACTTTGTAGCGGTATCTAAATAAGCCAGTAACAGCCTCCGGACTGAGAGGATCGCTTCTTTCTTGTGGATGTGTTACTAGACTACGAACCCGAAGGTCGTGGGTTCTAAACCCCACATTGGTGACCTTGAATGAATTAAGAAAACTTAACTTTCTGAACTGTCGTGGCGCCATCTACCACACGCTAGAAAAATAAAATAAGTTAATATTAAAAATAAATAAGAAGAAATAATAAATATAAAAAAGAGAGACACGCTCTCTGTAACAAAAATAATCGTTCACCTATCCTCCGACTCACTGGTGAGAGAATAGTGTTGCGGGGTATCTAAATAAGCCAGTAACATCCTCCATTCAGTGATGATCACTTTTATCTAGTTGATATGTTACTAGACTACGAACCCTGACGGTCGCTGGTTCTAACCACCACACCTTATTATCATATGAAACGAACCCAGGAAGCGTTTTCAATGTCTTAGAAATCAACCACTACGGTAACAGAGGCTTGATGGTCTGTTCAGGCATCACGTTGGATGGCCTCACACCACTCTTTAACTTTTAAATAAGCTCTGTAAATGCTCAGAGGCATAGATATGAAATTTTGGAGCCCTATGTTCGTCTTTTCACGAATGTAGTTGGTCCTGATTTTTTTAATGTATTACAACGTGAAGCCACATAGATCTCACCTCGTCAATAAACTTCCTAGAAGTGAGGATATTCCTCGAACAGATTGGCCAGTCAGATCTCAAAAACTCACCCCTATAAAGCATGCTTGTGACGCTTTGGAAAGGACAATTGAAACTCGCACTCCCTCTCCAAAACCCATCCAATGCCTGAAAATTTAGTTTCTAAGCCAGTGCTTCTGAAACTTTCAGTAATCATAATTTTTATCTCGCCCCCCCCCCACTTCTACAATAATATTGTATTGAATGCAATACTAATGCACTTTGACTCTAAAACTACAATACGATCTTAATTATAAACCGTACATCTTCACAAGATAAGTGTTAAATTTTGTATATGTTATTTTTAAGTAATACATATTTTAAGTAAATTACTTTTAAGTAATATGATAATTATTATGCTATTTTTCTTTCTCTAATTTTTAAATTAGAGCAGATTGCAAAAGGATATTTAATTAAAAATTTATTCCCTTAATCATCCATTTCTAAATGTACAAATATCATTAGAAAATTAGTCTAGTCTATGTTGCTCTCTATCATATTCATCACATCTGGCAAAAATTTTGGTGAACGTTTGTGTGAGTCTGGTCAATCTATCAATCAATCTATGCAAAACATGTGAAAACGCTGTACCTGGTACAATTCCATTCAGTTTAGGTCGAGTCGATACTTCTATAGCTACCGCATCTGTCTTGAATTTACATTTTATAATTTACATGTTAGTTGTAAATCACGGTATTAAGTATTTACGGCAGTAGATTAAAACAAAATCATAGATATATTTTTAAGTCGTGAGAACATTCGATGATAATAAAGTATCAAAAAGTATACAGAAGAGCATGGTTCCGAAAATTAAATCAAGGATGATTCTAAAGAATACTTAAATTTTGGATTTACTATTCTATTATTGAAAAACCCTGGGTAAAACTTACATGTGTACTTACTATGTGTTAGAACTTACGAATCTAAAGAACAATATGCGGTAATTTTTTTTAAAACCATAGAAAATCATTTAGTCATGCTGGCATGGAATTTTAAAAAGTATTTTCTTGCTGAAGACAACTTGATAACAAGTTACAAGTGGGTTAGGGACTCATTTCACAATACTTCAGAAGGGCTCTCAACTACCTAAGAAGAAATATTCATAGATTTCACATCCAGTGTCATAGTTAGAAGGCAATTTTGAAATAAATAGCTCTTTGAATTTTGGGCAGAAGTGGATGATGAATTTTCTGCACTAAAAACAAAAACATTTCGTATACTATTAACATTTTCAACATCCTACCTTTGTGAAACTGAATTTTCTACTGTGACTGTTTTGAAGACAAAATATAGATCTCAGCTAAATAAAGAAAAAGAACTCAGAGTGTAAATTTCTATTTTTTAGCCTTCCTTTGAAAAACTTTGATTTGCAAGACAAGCCCATGGAAGTTACAAAAATTATTAAATTTGTTCAAAAAACTGGCTAAAGTACCCACTCTTCACATGAGTTTATTTTTTTAAAAAAAATAATACATTATTCTGGATATAATAGCTTAATTGTAAGGAGAGTAAGACCTAGTGCATGACAATGTATACAAAAATGTAAAATGATTTATTGAAATGAATGCTCATATTATAAATAGTTTTGAACGAACTGTAATTTTAAACCTCACAGAATTAGCATTTAGAATTAATGCTGGATATTGAAAAAGAATGTAAAATTCCAATACAGAATAATTGTGTTATTTTTAATATTTAAAGCGAGAAAAATTCAAAATGTTTTAGCCCGGGATCAAATGTGCACTCGATACACACGTTAATGCCCCCACGGAGTGACTCTCACCCCAATCCTTCTTTTTATAATTATTTTTACTATATACAATAAAAATCACAATTTAAGTGAATAACTTAACTAAGAGAAAATATACTTACCTATTTCAAGAACTTTTCAATTTGTTTTCGAAAATTTGAGACGAAGTCCAATAAAACTGAACTAAGTTACTTCAAATGTGCGTGACTTTAATAAATGACACAAATCGCAGACACTTTTCACTAACATTCAATTCAGTGTATTCAATATAAAAATACGGATATCAGTTCTGAAAAAGAATTGTGTTCAACGTTTTTCATTATGCATTACATGTTTCAGAAAACTCATAAAAATAAATCTTGACCAAATAAGTCTTCAAAGGGCTCAATATGCTTATCCATATATCATAGAACTCTTTCACATGGAAAAAGGCGAAACAGAAATATATTACATATATATACAACTTCTCTCAAAAAAAGGGACGGAGATAACCATACCAGTAAGTTCGAAGGTCAGATAAAGTAATATTTTAGGTTAAAAGAAACTTAATAAAAAATCTCTCATCGTGGGATTACAGCAAATCAAACAAAATATTTTTTTAATTTGGTTATATGATGAAAGATAGCTAATGAGCGTTTGAAGTAGAATCCTTTATTTTTGATGACGTAATTTTTCCAGATGATATATAAATCATATCAGTGTAAATCTGTATTTTTTTATTATGGCAGAAAGTATTTTGTTAAATATATGCTTAATTCCAGTAAATTATTTTTTAACCTTTCATTTTCGATATGCTCGCGCACCCCTCATTGGGTTGCCTCGCCCCCTTAGGGGAGCACGCCCCACAGTTTGTGAAACACTGTTCTAATCTTGTTAATTACCACAGGAGCGCGTGTCTTCCCTTATTTTCGGTGTAAAATCACGGTGAGAGGCCTATTTATCTGTAAGAGGGGACCATATGTCTTACAGAAAAAAACCTTAACCAATTTTTGTTCTATTTTGCAACTGTTGCTTTATACCTTCCAACTCTGATGAGTGTTACGCACAGTCATGAGTGTATTATAACTGTTTTACTGTGATTTATTTACATTATGTTGACCCTATACACATACAAAATTTAATTAATATCAGTCCGGTAGTTCTAAAGGTAATCGACTTAATCTAAAAATTTTCTTAATTTTGAACACCCGAGTAGATTATAACATTTTCCACTGCCAATCAAATTATACGCAATCAAGTTACTATTAGGGTTTGAATTTATTATGACATGATCGTTTAATGATTTAGATCTTTTCGATATACATAGACATTTATTAGTGCTTTTATTGGACTTGATTTTTTTCTACCATTTTTCTATTCAGATCTTACTCAAAAGCTCTAGGGTGAATTTTTGGCATTTTGGATCGATGTTATTTAATTATTTCAATATATTTGGGTACTGGCATTTTTCAGAATTTACAGCTGTCAGTATTCAAATTTTCTAAATTTTAAATTTTAGGGATCGTTGCTCTTTTAAGTATTTGTATTTTAGTATTTCGTGATTTTTTGATTTTTTATTAGTTAAACTCTGTTGTATATGCGCATTTTAAATCTGCTAAAATATTACAGATAAAGTAATATAGGCTCTTCTTTTAATGTATTAACATATATAATTCAATTGAATAATTAGAAAACAAAAAAACCTGAAATTCCATATTTCGAAATAAAATTTAATAAGAATTTTAATGATAATAATGTAAAATAGAAGTAGCATACCATAAGAATTTTTCATCAAAATAGTAATAAATACATAAAAACTAACCGTTCTACAGAATTATTTAGGAATGGATATCAATATACACAAATGAAGGAAAAGTACATACACGAGTCAAAATTTAGGAAATTAAAAAATAAAAATTAATGCGAACTAACAAGAAGAGATTAATTAATTTATTTGACCAGTGTTTAAAATTCTTCACTACATATACATGAACCAGTAATTACTCTGACCGTCAGTTCCATGTTCAATTTCTCTCATCCAACACATTCTTAGCCATACTCGATTTTCAAAAGCTTTAACACTGAGAAAAAAGTGGGTGGCTTCGATTCGAATAAATGCGGTAATTCAGAAACAATGACTATCCCTCAAAATTTAAAATTTTTATTAAAAAAAAATCGTAATAATTGCGAGATATAATGGCAAATCACTGAATTGCGCGAACATGAAGAACAAATGAATTATACATTATTAAGAGGACTTGGTACCCTTTGAGCAAATTTCTTTATTTACGTATTTAAAAATTAAATCTTAGTGTTTTATACAATGTTTCTATTCAAGAAAAGGATACCAGATGAAAATTTTCATATATTATTTACACAATTTTAAAAATTTAATTTTTTTGAAAAAAATTGGGAAAATTTTAAAATCCTACTCCTTTTGTAAAAATTAATTTTTGGCCTGAATTTTTTTATAATATTCTTATGGATGTTCTAAACAACTTTAGGGATCGATTTTAGAATAACTTTATTCGTTTTCGAGAAAAAAAAATAAAATGTTAATATACAGGTTAAAAATCAATGGAAAAGCCAACATGTCTTACATTTTATTTTTTTTTTCAAAAAAGTATTCAGTTTACAGCAAAACGTATCCCTAATTTTATTTCATGCTTTATTTTTAACACGCAGGAAAAAATGGGAATGATTGGTAAATAATTGTCGAAGGAGTAGCATTTTGAATGCACTAAGGTTTCGAAAAACACAAACTGAGAAAAACCACTTTAAAGTTTATAATTCTGAAAAAGATAATTATTATAAGCTTAATTTAACTTAAAATTCCACTTTAAGGTATTAGTTATACATTTGTTTTTAAAATAATTGCATTTTCATATTTTTCCAACCCACACATTTTTTATAAATGATCAACTTTTAGAGAGTACTAATTGCACAAAAAAATTCAAGAAAAACGTTCAAATTTTTTTTTCTGTCACGACAGAAATTTTAGCTATTTTTCTTCTGATAATATTAAAGTATCACATTTGTATGAAAAATATATCAGGAATCAGGAACGTTGTTTACAGTACCACATAGCCTTAAACGTGCATTAGATTTTAAACTGTACAGTTATATTGCAAATGATCCATCACTAGTTGTGTTTATACCCAATTTCCATACACCAATTTTTTCAAAGAAACATACTGCTTAGATCATTACATTTTTTGTGTATAAATCTTTTTCTTTGATGTAAAAACAAACAAAAAAATTAATTGCTATAAAAAATTCATGTTCGTAACTTAGAAAAAAAATTTAGGATGGTTAAATTATGAGAATATCGCTGCTATGAAATTTAATAAGAAAAGTAGCACATAAATCTTCGAAATTTTTCCAAAAAATTTTTTAAAGGATTGTCACGTGTCACTAATTGAAAAAAATGTTGTTCAATATTTTGACTATCTTTAAAAATGCTACTAAAAGTTTAAAAATTGTCATAGAATGTTATAAATGTTCATAATAGGAATATTTACTTATTTATGATTTAAAATATTATGTTTATGGTCTAATATTCTACAAAACAGTAATAATAAACATTTCAAAAGTCTTCATACTGTTTGACTATATTTATAAAAAGTGGAGCTAATGCTGTAAAGCGTTACCTTTTGTAACTCAAACGCGTCTACATTTTTAAACACCTTAACACAAACTACCTCATGTTCAAGAATTCACGTTTTCATAAAACTATCTACATCAATTTTAAGAGTCTAAATACAGTTGCAATACCTATGCGATTACCACATATTTTCTACCTTTTAAATGTTATATTGATCATATATCAATTTTTTCGCAGCTACTCAAAAATTAGTTAGTTAAGAATTATGAATACAAAATAGTGACCAGAATTAGAGAAACATTTAGGAAAATGTATACTTTTAGATATACTCATTTTTATCACCAGTTGATGTTTAAAATTGTTTTAAAATCAAATAAGCAATTAAAAATTGATTTTATAATTCTCTTTCAAATAGTTTGTACATACTCTAATTTTAATCTAATGATACTAATTTAACCATTCGTAAAAAATGGTTGTTGAACTGGGTTAATTGTTATATATTTTCGTGTACTTCAATCAATGGAGGACCATTCGCTTCATTGATGAGTCGGTTCAGACTAATCAGTGACTCTTGTCGTGCATTCATGTGAAGAGAACCAGGGACATGCTACCTGCTCTCCAGTGTCTGAGAAATCGAACATTACGATAACGGAGGCTTGATTGTTTCGGCAGGCATCACTTTAGATGACCGCACCCACAGCTTTGTCTTCGTAGGAGGCATTGTGACTGGTGTGAAATATCGAGAAGAGGTCTTGAAGTCTTAAGTTTTCCTTTTAACGGGTGAAGTTGGATCTGATTTTTTTTTCTAATGGATAACAACACGAAGCACATAGAGCTCATCTCATCGATGAATTTTTGGAAAGTAAGGAAATTCTCTGAATAGATTTACCAGTTAGATCTCCAGACTTCATCCGTATAAAGCAAAGAGACTTAACTTACTGTCCGTGGGCAACATGTGGCCCACCGGGCTTTTCTGAGTGGTCTGGCCATGGTCCTTCGCACAGAAAAATTGAATTATTTTCTCAGTTAATCTCTTTTTCCTTTTGGTATTATAATTTTTAGTCTTTTTTTTAATTCGGGGCAGTGATAAGATCCTTACCTATTACATTTATCAACCATTAAAAACTGAAAAATGGACTTTGGAAAATTATTTATTTTAGTAAAATAAAAATATAATAATAAAAACTGAATACATTTGAAAGAAAAATACACGGGCAGTTTGGAACTAATTTTAAACAAATAATGCGGATTTCCGTCTGGAATTCAGTAAAATCTTTTTGTTACCATCCTGCATTTGATAAATTAGTGTTTGAAATAAAAACAAATGGGGCTTTGTCGAAAGAAAAAAATCTCATTATCAAAGCACATGGCAGCTTTGTTTACATCGCAGTTATTAACAAAAGAGAGTAGAAAATAGAAAATACGCTATAAAACGGCAAAACTGCATAAAACTGAGCTTTTGGGAGAGTTTAATATAGTTTAAAAAATGCAAAAATGAAAGATTTGTAATATTTTGATCAATTTGCCACATTTAATATGTTTTTTGCCTTATAGCCTCTCACCCCTATTAATCCTCTTGTTGCGGTGCGCGTTTAATAATTGTCATGTTTGTTGAACGGCGGAAAAGAAGATAGACTTCCTCTCTGGTATAGAGCATGCCTGGGACGATCTGGGGAGGGCAATTGAAACTCGCAAAGTCCCTTAGAGAATCATTCAAAGGCTGGAAAGAGAATTGCTGAGCGTGAGATTAAATGCCACAGGAACTCATAAATTCCCTTATTTCCGGAACAAAATCACGGTTTATTTCAAGGGAGGGAGGACTGTAAGTCCTATTAACCAATTCGTTGTTGTCGTTATATTCTACAACTGCTGCTTCATACATTCTGACTTCGATGAGCGTTATGCATAATTACTCGTGTGTATTTTAACTGCTGAATGGTTATTTTCATTTATTTATTTATTTCAGCCCGATATACATACCAAATTTCATTAAAATCTGCACCATAGTTCTAGAGATACTCCACACACAAAACCTAAAAATTTTCTTAATTTTGAACACCAGTGTATCTTACCGTCAAAAATAAATCTGCAAGGAAAACAAGAAAAAAATATTGCCCAGGAATACATTACACACACACACATATTTTAAACTTTTTTAAACATACATTATTTTGTAACCAGAAATTTTAAGCACACATTACAAAATGCGCCCTTAAATTTAATCATTGATAAAATATTTTAATTTTGTTTCAGTTTTCTTTCTTTAAAAAATTACAGTAATTTTATAACTTTCGGAGTGATTGGTCACATTGAATACCATAAAGTGTGTTACAAGGGAAAATAACTTAAAATATCCTGAAATATTTTAAAAATAAGGAGAAAAATAATCGAATTCCAAGAGAAAAAGTTCGTTAAATAGAAAATGATCTTCAGAGTTTTTGAAGATTAATTTACCAAAAAAATAGGAGAAGGTTCTCTGTTCCAGTAAAAAGTTCACAAAATAGAGTTTCGTAAAGCGGTGATCCGACTCTCTCTGTATATAAATATTCTTTCTCAATACTCTAGAATTTAAAAGAATTTTCATTTTAAATAAAATGTGAATTTTAAATGATGCAACATCCAATTATTTAAAATTAGCACCTCTATCTCTTTCAATATAAGAATAAATATTCACCCTATTCTTTTTCATTAAGTTTCGAGATTCATGATGGAAACAAATGTTTTTAGAAAATTATTATTAAAAATTTAGGAAAGATTTCATGAATGACTTTTATTCATGCAGAATAAACGACAAGCACGCTTTTTCAATCTGAAAAATACATGGTAAGGCGGGAAAGACTAAACACAACTTTTCATTCTCAACCTATAACAAGGCACATAAAGAAGTATTCTACGAATAATAAACTAATAATTAATCGAAAATTAGGTTCTGGAAATAGCTTGTATGCATGTATCCTCTGGATGTGTGCTCTAGAAAAAAGTGAATGGATCCAGGAAACACGTGTGTTATATTTTCATACATTGAATGATAAAAAATTGCACAATGAAATTTTAAAAAAAGAACGTTTTATGTACATTTAATAAGAAAAGAACTCGTATTTATTGTACCGTAGAAAAGCGTGCGATACCCTTTTGTGTTAATTTTTACACATTTATACATATTTCCGCGTTAATTTGCATTTTCTTCTACAGAGCCGTCACTAAATTCACATTAGAATTACTTGTCAATAAAAATTTGAATAACAAAGATATTATGATCATGAAACTGGAACCAAAAGAATTGCAATTATGCATCATAATGCAAAAATGTTCTACTGAATTTGGTCATATATTTATTTTAGGAGCAGTGGGCTTCCTGCAAATCATAAATGTCTCATATGCTTCAGTTGTTTTCGAGAAACAATCAGAATTTTCTGGCGTGTACAGTTGAACCTGTTTTTGCGCGGAAGATAGAGACCGCATAAAAATTAAGGCACAAAAAATATTCAAAAATTTCATAAATTCTTACAGATAGCAAAATAACTCGTGAAAATGCTACAGAATTTTTATGCGTTGGATAGGGACCGCATAAGAAATGTCTCATTTATAAAATATGTCAATTATTTACGAAATTTATGTAAGAGTACGTCCATAACAAAATAAATAATTAAATATTACACATGGAAACATTTTAAAAACACATAGTTTCTCATTGTATACACGGATACAAATTCAAATTGCACATACATAATTCATTACTACTCACAGTAAACCAAAAACCTGAGACGAATAATTCCTGTGAAGGTACAATTTCAATTCTTTTTTTTTCTTTGGCGACATAAAGTAAGAGATAAGTTTTTGTGACGAACGTCGGGTGGTCAATTGCTTGTAAATGTTACGATAATCAGATATACATGATTGAAGCCCCTTTTTGGAAATTTATACTCCTTTCTTAATTGGTAGCTATTTGAAGAAAATGCTTTTCCAGTTTGTTAGAAAGCTGGATCCCTGAATATTTGTATCCACTCTCAAAGAATCCGGTTTTTCTTGCCCGTGTTCATAATCTATCAAGTTATTCATAATGTCACTGTCATTGAAAATTTCGTCTTCAATCAAGCGCGCGCTGCTGGAGCGTTGAGAGTAAGCAACTGAATGTGCATTGTCGGGAGACTGTTTATAACAAATGAGCAGAACGTCTTGTAGTGTCTACATTTCAGTGACGTAACGTACAATCCCCGCATTACGGGGAGGAGGGAAGGACTCTAGAAGACCAAGGCCTGACTTGTGCTAAATAGGTATTTACTCAATTTATAAAATATTAAAGGCGAAACCTGACTTTGAAGGGGAGGGGGTCCGGACATTCTCCGTTACGCCACTGGTAAATAGATATAAAATATTACAGTGACGCCAAAGCCTTTGAGTCCTGCCACGGGGGGTGGGCAGAACTCTAGCGGCGCTAGGCTTGACTAACGCTAAATACGGGTTTACCCAATTTATGAAATATTAAAGGCGAAACCTGATTTTCAGGGGGGAGTGATCCCGACATTCTCCATTATACCACTGGCAATTAGATATAAAACATTACAGTGATGCCAAAGCCATTGAAATTCATACACCGCATAAAATAGATCACACATAAAAATTCGCACAAAAGAAAATGGCATTAAAAAGACCTAAAAAAACAGAATCTACAGTACTGGAAATAAAAGTTTATTAGTAAAAAAGAAGGTACTGAATCACATGAGTTTAAATAATTTCGCACAACAATAAATATTTAATTACCAGCTTTAAATCATGAATATACTGGCAAGTTCAATATATACTTATTTTTAACATTATGGTGCATGAAGCAGAAATTGTTAAGTTTTATGTTAGAAAACAGAACATTATTTGAAACTCATCCATAGCATAGTCAATCTTTCTGTTGTATCTTAACCTTATCAGGGATGTCTTAAAGCATGGGTATGGGCATGAGCCCATTCCTTCGGCCACAATGGAGGTCTCGTCTCATTCTAGACTCAGCCTTAACATCATGATTCGAATGATTTCAACGGTACAATGCTATTTCCGGTTGTATTCTCGAAAAATCTGGGAATTTCAGACCACATGCCAACTACCTAATGTGATGACTGTCATCCATGTATAGGCTTAGGCCTATATATCATCGTACATAATTATTACTCATTCAGTCAAAAGTCAACACCCGGTTTGTGCGATTGTAAGTCATGTATATTTGTTTCGAATTATTGTTTATACGGGTTTTGACAACGTATGCTATGTCCTGTCAACTTTTAAAGGTCTCATAATAACCAGATATACATGATTAAAGCCCTTTATCGGAATTTTATACTCCTTTCTTAATTGGTATCTATTTTTAGAAAATGCTTTTCCACTTTGTTGAAAAGCTGGATCCCAACATATTTTCAAAGAATCCTGTTCTTCTTCTCAGTCTTCATAATCTATCAAATTATTGATAACGTCACTGTCGTTGAACGTTTTGTCATCAATAAAGCCCGGGTTGCTGGAGCGTCCAGAGAAAGCAACTGAATGCGCATTGTCAGGAGACTTTATAAAAAATGAAGAGAGCGTTATGGAGTGTCTACATTTAAGTGGCATAATGTACACCCCGCATCACAGGTAGCAGAAATCTAGGTTCTAAGGCCTGACTAACGCTAAAAACATATTTACCCAATTTAAGAAATATCAAAGGCAAAACCTGACTTTGAGGAGGAGGGGTCTTAACGTTCTCCGTTACGCCACTGGTAAATAGATAGAAAATATTACAGTGGCGCCAAAGCCATTGAAATTGATACACCACATAAAAAAAGATCGCACAAAACAAATCGCATAAAAAGGACCGCACAAAAACAGGTTCTTCTGTATTTAAACACTGTTTGCTAATTATACTTATACATTTAATTTTTTATTAATTGTTTCGGTAAAAACTCTTGCGGTTCTGTAGACTTAATTTGCATAATTGTGTTACTTATGAAGTTATATTAATGTATAGTTTCTTTTTTTCAGCCATCACACAAATAGTAGCAATATATTAATAGTCCCATCACAAATTCTTTTTTTTTTAAATTAAGCCAGCCAACGTCCTTTCGGACATAAGGCGTCTAGCAGTCAATATGAAGCAGATGTCGCTCTAGCAGGAAGGAGAACTCCACAGTTTTCTTGCGAGAGAACATGAAGTAGAGCGGGGCAATCGGATAGATGCTCTCCAGTCTTTGGCACAGATTTACATAGAGGGTAGAGGGGAGAATCATCCAGACTAATCTTAAACAGATAGCCTTGCAGGTAATCGTTTCCGGTGATGATTCTGAAACATGCCACACCCTCCACCCTAGGTAGGGCAGAAAGCTGAGCACGTCTTTGCCATCGAGCAGACAAGAACAAGTTTAGCCAACAGCCAGGTCTGTAAGAGTGGAAATTCTTTTCTGGCGAAATTTGTCCCTGAGAAGTCACTTGGCGTTTCGAAGAGGTTTCGGAAGGTAGGGTGGATGTAGCGTCGAAGCCTCTTTGGCCAGTTCATTTCCATGAATGCCGCAATGAGATAAGATCCATTGGAGAATATCCTCACTTCCGGTGCAAAGAAATTGGTTGATAAGTTGTTTGGATTCGAACTCAAGTTTTGATGGGAATAGATTGCAAAAAGATACGGTCTTAATTTTGAGAATCTATGAATATTACAATATTTTTGGTCAGGAGTAGCACTAATCGCTCTTAAAGCCATAAAAATTTCGTGAATCTCACCATTAAAGTTGTCTGACCAGGCACTAAAAGGCTCTTTAAGATTAAGAGAGTTGGAAAAAGAAACAGCTCCAGCCCTACCAAAGGGAGCTGTGGCAGAGCCATCAGTAAATACGTGTAGCCAATCTTGATCTGGATATCTTTCATGAATCGTACCCAAAGCCGCAGTACTTAACTGAACCAGGAGGGAAAAATACTTATGAACAGGCAGGGCCAAATCCAGATTTGAAGAAGCATATCTCAAATGACCCTAGAAGGTAGTCGGTCTAAAGAGGGTAAGTCTATTATCGGAAAAACCAAAAAGATTTGCAAGTCTCTGGAACTCAAAGAAGAAATTATTTTGAGTTTTTAGTCTTGTTTTAGAAGCTATGTATTTACGAAAGAAATTATCCTTTCTCATTAATCGTTCACCAAGAGAAAGCGCAGAGTAATGACGTCTTTCAGATGAACTAGAAATTTCAGTCTCTAGTTGCATAGAAGCGATGGGAATTGGGGTGGCTGCACCAGTGATAAATCTAAGTGCTTTGTTTTGAACAATGTTTAACTTTAATTATGCACTGTCAGAAGCATTAAAAAGAGGCTCAGAGCCGTAATCAATAACAAGTCTGATGTAAAATGTAAAAGTGGAAGTCTAAACACTTTGGGATGATCCTCACTTAACACCAACAATTCTCTTTAACAGAGATAGCCTACTTGTAGCATTCTCGACCACTTTAGCAATATGTTTAGTCCAAGTTAGTCTGGAACCCAGAGAAATCCCGAGGTAAGTAGCACAGTCGGTCCTGAGTATAGCATTGTTATTGTAAACTAGGTTAAGCTTGTGCTTTTTTGCACTAAAGGGGAAAAGTTCAAAATTTGTCTTAACAAGGTTTACCTTAAAGTCATTTTCCAAGGACCAGTTTGACAAGGTCACCAGAGCCATGTTCAGGATAGTTTCCAATTTTGATATATCATAACCAGTTGACCAGAAAACAAGATCATCAGCATATAATAAGGAATTAATCTCAGGCACTGCATTATCGGTGAAACTCAAAAAATCATTAATCATAATATTAAAAAGAACTGGGCTCAAAATGGATCCCTGTGGAAGGCCTTGTCTAGTTTGGCCATACCCTGAGCGAGAGTAACCATATTTGATATTTAAGAAGTGCTGAGAGAGGAAATCACTGATCAATTTAAAGAGATGGTCTGAAACATTCCTGTGTAAAAGTTATTTGAGCAATTTCTTTCTCCAGACCCTGTCAAATGCCGATTTAAAATCAACGAAAACAGCCAGCGTGCTTTGCTTCTTTTGAAAGCCGCTTTTAATGTGTTGCGTCAGAAGAACAATTTGTTCGGTGGTATTGTAACCCAGTCTTAAGCCAGCCTGTTTCTCAGAATTATGACCGCAGTTGTCCAAGTAATACTGTATTCGATCAACAAATACTCTTTCAGATAATTTTCTTAGAATACAAGTTAAAGATATAGGTCTAAAACTTTGGATCTTTTTTAGATTTTAAGATGGGTAAAACATCAGCTTTTCTTCAATAACTCGGAAAAGAGTCACCCCAAGTCTTGTTTATAAAAAGTAAAACTGTTTGTTTAGCCTTGGAACCGAGTTCCAAAATAAACTCTGCCAGAATACCGTCAGGACTAAACCACGGCAAAACTTAGTATTCGACGAAAACCTGAATTAAATATTAACCCAAGTATTAGAATTTGGTATTGAAAGCCGCCACTAGATGGGTGCCACTATGAAATGGCTCTCATACTTGAGTTACTCGCCGTGTCTGCAAAGTTTTGTACGTTAAAATGCAGAACATTTTTTTATTGAAAACACATTTAAAAATAACCCGTGCTCCACAAAGTATCACACGGGGCCTACAGAAGTAGGTATGAAATGCACATTACAATGGAAAGAAGGGAGAATAAATTATAATGAAAGATTAGAAATATTTACTATAAATTTAGAGCCGTGGGTAGCCTAGTGGTTAGAGCATCGGGCTCCAGACCGGAAGGTCTGGGTTCGATGCCCGATGCCACCAAATGCCCTCCGATTACACACTGAGTACCTGCTCGTTAAATCAATGGGTTCGAAAGTCTTGTGGGCTGAAACACGAGTGCAGGGCACTGAAGAATATTTCCCTCCTTTTCGGTTCCATGTCTAAATTATGGAGGTGGAGAAAGGTGGTGTCGCCATTTATCGTCCTTTCGGGGAATTTCGCCGAGCTAATTCGTACTGTTCACCTGTACGGTGGGTAAGGCCAACGACAGGCGTGCTTCTAGTGCCTTGCAACGAGGAATTTCGTGGGCCTCGTTCTGACTACGTCAGACAGGTAGCATTAACCACAACAACTCAATAAATTTATAGAACTTTTCAAAAACACTTCAGGGAAAAATTAGGAGGCTCTCTTTTAAGATACAGTTTTAGAATCTTTTTTTTCTGACAAACACAGAATGAGCACATGTTCTATACTTTCCTCGCCGCCACAACATTACAATTGCTGGAAGATGACGGAACTAAATTAAATTTGTTGAAATATATTTTAAAGTTTCCATGATTAGCGAGAAATTGAGATACTTTGTAATTAGTACAAAAAGTGATAGAATGACTGTCTCTTATAAATAATTGGTGAAAATTTCTTTGTTAAACTCTCTTTGTTTCAAATGAGATATTATTGGTTGCAAGACTTCACCATTCTTTCTTTCGTAATCTTCTTGTAAAAAGATTTAGGAATAGTAACCTATGTAAATTTCGTGCTTTGTAAGCCAATCGACTCACTTATTTCTAAGAATGCCCGTGTGTCCGTGAACAAATGCAAAAATTATCGAGATTTTATCTTTCAGGCTTTTAAGTCGCTTTTGAATCTCAACAATTATGTTGATAGACGAAGAAATACACCCCAGAGAGAGACTTTGAAATTTACAATGAAAAAAAAATACTGAAAGGCTCTGAGAAATCTTACAAATATATATATATATATATACAAACAGTTTCGGTGATCTATTCAATTATTCATGTGTAATTTTAAGTTGATTTCAACATCGAAGACATATTTCCCATGTTAAAAATATTGCGTACAGTACTTTAATACTTTATTTTTTGGAACCATAAATTTTTTATATAATTTCCTTATGATTTCAAAAAATACAATTTAATTTTGAAAAAATATTACGAAATTTAATTAACAAATAATATTTTAAATTATTTTTGTAATTCGAATACTTTATAATAGTCATTAATTCAATTAGACCTTCTTTATATTTTAAAATTTTGTATTACAGAAAATATTTCTCAATACAGAATTACTTTGTTTAACTTACTTCAGCTGGAGAGAGATCATAGGACTTGTTGTATTCATCTATTAGACCTCAAATAAATACAAAATTTTATTTTGAAAAAAATTTTATATTCGTGTATGAAACTTATTAAATTTTTTTTTATTTTAGCACTTAAAATTATTTTCTTATATTTTAATTCTACTATAGTTGATGTAAATCAAATACTAATAAAAATCGCTTGAATTTTGCAAAGTAGTATGCAACAAGTTCAAATGAATTAGTATTTTTAATTATAAATAATTTGTAAGAAATCTTGTAATATATATAACTAAGTGTAAGATTATTTTTACATTAAATGTAGTGGAATAAAAACAATATTTAAAGTTAATTTTGAAAAAGAGCATCAGTCTTAGGTTTCGAAAAGAATAATTGAGTGTTTTTACAGAATTCGCAAATGTGAGCAGAGACACAATCAAACAAATTACGTTTTACCCCACATTTAACTTGTTCTAACGTCAATAAACATTGGTATAACGACCAGAAAATCCCTTGAAAAGTTTTTTAACTTCTCCTCTCCAACAGCAAGTTATTTACGTTAAAACTGTTCAAACTATTCTAAGTCTTACAGACATGTATTTTACAAGTGATTCTTGAGATAAATGTAGACTCCCTCTTTCTGAAACTTAACTAGTAATAAAATGTGATTATCTTTTTTTTAAAAAAAAATCGCACGCGTAAAATAATATCAGGTGATTATTTTTCATGAAACGCTTTTGTCAGAGTTTGGTATTATTTGATTGGCTTTCAAATATGTTATTGTAAATTTTGTGAGAATTTTTGAGATTGTGTGTTACCTATAGCATTTCATTTGCATAACAAATGTAATATTAATAACGACAACAGTAAACTTCAGGGAAATGTCCAGAATATAATGTTTATTTACACAAAAATGTTCATGGAATTTCAATAATTTTTGTGAAATTTTTCTGTAAAAGAATTGTGTTATTTGTTTGGGCTTAAAAAAGGTTTCAGTAAATTTTGTGCGATTTTTTTCAAAACTACTTTTTTACACAAGATAGCCATTCTATTGGATTATAATTACAAATGGCATTGGCATAGTAGCAAATATTAGCTTTGGGGGAATATCCAGAATACAAAAATAGTTTACACACAATAGTTCATGGATGAGGAAAAGTGCGGAATATTATTCAAATTAAAATGAATAACTGATTATAAAGGAGCTATGTATAAATGTCCTTTTATATAAATGAAAAGGAATTGAAGAGTGCTACCAAAAAGGAATTAAATTATTTAATAGTAATATAATTACCAGTGGTTTTTTTTACTTTAGATAATTTTGATAATTTTCTTCGGGTTTTATCACGATTGAACTAAATCGGCATGATTGTCAATAGCTTAGAAATAACTAATTAACGATCTTAAACGACTTATTAATAAACCCAAAAAATCATTGTCTTTTAAAGATTTTCCGATCGAAAAATATTATGGTAGCATAAAGCTCTGTAAATTTCTTTTGAATTACATCAGTCACTTTAGATTCAAATTGTTACTTGTTTTTGTTCTTTTGTGTGAACTCATTCGCGAAGTTATTATAGAGAATTCTAAGTATATTAGCTTATACTTATAATTTTTTTACGATTTTTACTAAATTCCATAGGCATGCACAAGACAGTACTTTATTGGCCTTCTCTTAACTAGGTTTTAACAGAAATTTTGGTGATTACAATGACCTTTTTAAAATTCATTTTTGAGAGAAGTTAAAAATTGTTTTCATATCTTATAAGAAACTCATATGAAAATTTCAAAATTTCACTGTGAATTTTTAACAAATCATCACAGCCAGAGTTTTCTTGAGTCGGGCTTTGAGAAAACATGTCACCTAACTTTGACTTTGCACAAAAAGAAAAAATATTATACGGTATATTTTATATAAGTCTCTTATAAGATGACACATTTACTTAAGATTCCCTAATGGCACAGTGCTCCTTTTTATCCTTAGGAATCAGAGCTATTTTTTTCTTCACAAAATTTCTTCTTGCTTAATTCAAATTCAGAAATAAATTTTTCAAAAGCAACTTAAAACATTTTTGTAATATTTAAATAAATTATATGTTCGAGGTGTTTGCCTTCAACTGCCCTAAGGCAATCAAAAATGTAATTGAGCTGCACTAAAGGATTCCTGAAGCAGTGGAAGAAATAAATTTAGCTAGTTACTCAAGCCTCGCAAGCGATTACTTTTAAAAAGAAATGTAGCCTGAGAGAGAGAGTTCCTGCACAGAAGGGAAACACTTAGAACCTTTATATTCATATAAGTTTAAGAAATATATCTTCTATTTTATTTTTTAAATTATTGCTTCATCCGAGTTAGACAAAAAAGATTGAGTTATCTGAAATAAAATCATTTCGAAACAAAAAAAAAAAAAAAACTGCCAATAACTTTTTTAGATAGAAAAGTATCAAGTATTTCAATTTTTCAACTCTTAACCTTATGGACCATGTTTTGAAATAACTTAACAAGAGTAGTGTGCAATATTTTTTCTTTTTATGGAGAGTCAAAGTTGAGTGACATCTAACTAAACTAACAGTTTTTATTCTCAAATTTTGACTGAGGTTAATAGCTATTAACCCCAGTCAAAACGAAGATCTATTTAAGATCACGTCAGTGAACAACATCAATACAAAATTTTAAAATTTGTGGTAACAATACCTAATCATGTGACGCAAAGCGTAATTTTTTTTATGTTTTCAAGAATTTCCAGTTCTTATGAAGTAATTTTTTTAAATATAACTAAGATTTGTAAGAAATATTGTAAAATCATTAAAAAGGCAGTCTTTCTTATAAATTAAATGTAATGTAAGGGAATAAACTTTAATCAGAATTAGTTTTAAAAAGGAACACCTGTCTTAGGTTTCTAAAAGAATATTTGTATTCTTACCACATTCGCAAATGTTAACAGTAACACAGTCAAAAAATTCCGTTTTGACCCGCCTTTAGCTTCTAATATCAAAAAGAAATGGTACAAAAACCAGAAAATTCCTTGAAAAGATTTAAAACTCATCATCTCTAACAGCAATTTATTTACGTTAAAATCGTTGAATCTATTCTGAGTTTTAAACTTGTAAATTTTTTAAACTTGTTTTTGACAATTTATATGCTGGCGATATATACATAAATATCCTCTACCCAAAATATTTTTTAAAACGTTGTGCATGTCATTTGATATCAGGTGATACTTTGTATGAAACTTTTTGTCTAAGAGAATTGCTTTATTTGTTTGGATTTCAAACAGGTTTATAAGTAAACTTTGTGAGAATTCTTTAAAAAGTCATTTCCTACACCGCTTTGCATAACAAATAAAGTATTAATAATGACAACAATAAGCTTTAGATTAATTCCCATGAGATATGCTAATTTACACACAATAGTTCATGGAAGGGGAAAACTGTGAAATATTATTTAAAATAATATGAATGGCTAATCACACACATAAAATGACTATGCATGTACGTCATGTAACAGAAATGAATTTCGAATAAAAAGTGGTACAAAATGAAATAATGAATCTTCAAAATGGAAAGAAAAATTATTTTTTTTAATTTAATGTAGAGTATTGTTTTAAACACACACACACACACAAGTAATATAAGAAAAAATTCAAGTCAATTCCTACTTAGATCAACAAAGAAATTTTTAATTTAGCTACATTTTATTAAATAGTTACAATTAATAAAAATATGTGAACACAATTACAATGTTAAATGGTAATTAATTTTTATTAATTATCATTCATGTATCGTATTGTCATTCTAAACAATCATCAGAATTTCAGTTGAACTAAATGCTTTAAAATGTGAGAAAAAAATCTTTTAAAGTTTTGACGCATGTCACTAAAAATGAAACCAACCCGGATGTATCCGTAATTCTTTAAATAATTAGTTTTCATCAATTAATTTTTATTAATTATAAATAAATTACTGTAATATCATCCAAAATAAACATGTATATAAAACTTCAGCTCATTTGAGCACTTTAAAATGTATTTTTTTAACCATTGAAAATTCCAAGAAGATAAATAAATAAATATATAGAGAGAGTGTGACCTAATATACTCATATCCATACATTAAGGATAATGAAGTTCAGGCAAAGAAAGAGACAGTAGCAAAACAAATTTGATTTATTTGTAAAGTCTATTTACTAAACTTAAGGTAAAGATCAAAAACGATGCTGTATGTTTGACATAATTAATAAAATTTGCGATTTTTATATACTCCCTGGAGCAAATTTCAAAAAAGAACATATTTACAAAAAACAGTATAGCATGGTTAGTATGATGGTTAATACGGAGTATGTCTCCCGGACGATGCAATACAGGCCTTACAACGACTAGGCATGCTGAGTATCAAATTGTCAATCTGATCTTGGGGAATCTTACACCACTCATTAAGCAATGCCCTCCGAAGTTCCTGTAGACAGGTGGGAGGGGGGTGACGGCTGCAATTCGTCGGCCAAGCATATCCCGCTCATGTTCTATTGGATTCAAGTCCGGTGAGTATGCTAGCTAATCCATACGGGTGATATCCTCCGATTGAAGGCATTCGTCTACAATGTTTGCACTGTGAGGACGGGCGTTGTCATCGATAAACAGAAATTCAACACCCATGGCGCCCCGAAACAAACATACATGTGGTTCCAGAATGATATCCCGATAGATGTGGCCTTTAATATCTGATATCATATATTATCATATACATATATATAAGCTCATGACACACGCGGCTAGACATGCTCAGGGAAGCAAAAACGTGGACTGAAAGAGAAGTTCAGTGAAAGATACCGACAGGTATGTGAACATCTGGAGCAAAAGTGATCTCAAATCTCAATCAAAATCTGGATTCTACAAGTGTCAATAATTACAGTTAGAATGCACCTTCAAATACAAAAAATTTACTATAGCGATGCAATTCCAAAGTCACTTGTTACAGATGATACTGCCAAACGCATCGTCTACAATGGTGGCACACTCACAAAATCTTGTTTGATTAATGAATGGAAGAAAGTAATGTTTTTACGAATCGTCTTTCACACTTTTCCTTACAACAGCATGGGTGTTATGTTTGTAGAATACATCCACAAGCGTATGATCATGATTATCTCCTTAAAAATATCAAGCATGGAGATGAAGTGGCTACAGTATGAACAGTCATATCGTTATTTTCGTTTGGATCAATTCACTTTAAAGGAATGGAAGCTAAGGAAAAATATAGACATATTTTAAATGACGAGGTCCATCCTATGATTTAAACTTTATTTCTTGCAGAAGATGGAAATTTTCAGGAAGATAACCTACCTTTGCAGCCGGACATTCCAATCAAGGTTTAATGAACTTGATGATGTTGTGAAAAATCTACTTTGGCCCGCACAGTCATCCGACCTGAATGTAATTGAAACGTTATGGTCTATTTTTGAGAGTTCTATACGGAATAGATACCTACCACTAGCATCTCCCCCACAACTTTTACAATATCTCCATGAAGAATGTTACAATAGTCATCTAAACAAAGTTCTGGAATTTCATGAATTGATTCCTATGTGAATCCATGCTGTATTATTTGCCAAAGGCGTCCTTTAGATGTCCTAAATGATTTTTTTACCAATCTGTTTCCATTAATTTGAAAATCACTTGTACCTTTTTCTGCAATTAATGCCTTTTGTATAAAGCTGAGTGGACGATCCAGCTCAAGTTCAAGCATCACAATTTCGGAATGGCTCTAAATCGAAGGTATGATTGAGTCAGAATCAATTTTGTAATATGCAGTAACTAAATAACCGAAACATACTATAAAAAGATGTTTCACTTATATAAATTGTGTTCATTTTCTGATAATTCCAACATTGATTGAAAAGAGAAAAAAGTGATATTGAGTAAAGTATTATTTGATATTGATCAGAGGTGATATTTTTTATGACAGTATAAATTTAGAAAGAGCAATTTCTACTGAATTCTTCGCAACTTTCCTTCAGTTTGTCAATTAATACATAAAAAAAAACGCTTTTAAAATGTAATCATCTACGAAATGCATGTAATTTGGAATATCTATATAAATCATTGAATTAAAAAAACGAAAAAATTACTTTTGAAAGATCTAAGCTATTAGAAATTTATCACGGAAATTGATTATTTTTGTTTTCAATGCTTAACATACTTCAATCACATTAGATTCAAGTGTAAGCATTCTAGTGTAGTCTGCTATGCCTAACAACTGTTTAACTTTTATTTCTAATTATTGTTATTTATCCTTAAATGATCTGA
This sequence comes from Trichonephila clavipes, assembly GCA_019973935.1. NCBI lineage: Eukaryota > Metazoa > Arthropoda > Arachnida > Araneae > Nephilidae > Trichonephila > Trichonephila clavipes. The sequence goes on from BMAU01005259.1 coordinate 39,462, forward strand.
TATGTGTCAGATCAGCTCCAGAAGGTTGTTGTTGTTACAAATATCTATTATAATGCGATGATCGGATGCTAAGACCCCATGCAACTTAGAATATGATCCTGTGAAACTGGATGGTCACAGCACGTTTTACAAATGAGGTGGATTTTTCTACCACTATCAAAGTAAGGCATTTAGTCTAGCCAGAGCAATCTGGGAACACGGTCACATTTGCTTTCCAGAAGAGAGCCAGGAAATTTTCCAATACAGCATTGGTGCGTTGGTGAAATGTGCCATATTAAATATTGAATTTAGATCTGTCATTTAAGTATAGTTATTGAAAAGTAAGCAAAAGAATCAGAGGCCTTTTCTTTCTCTCTACCCTCTTTGGACAGTTTATCAGTGACTTCATTAACATTAATGTTAACATGTGATTTAAAACATTGGAGGTGGACGTAGTGGATCTGAGAGATCTTCCGCAATATTTGAGCAGAATAAATACGCTGGTTTTATCGCTTGCGGAGGACAAGATACTAAGATGTTGTAGTGAACTGTGGCTGTCACTTCGAATTTTTAATTGTAGGTAATATTTACACTATAATCATGTTATTAATTTTATACGTATCTAAAAGTAAGGACATATTTGAATAAATACGAGAGTATTTATATTTAGAATTAATGGTATATTTTATTTAACTTATTCAAATATGGCTCTAATCTAATCACTTCTTCAAGTATATATATATAACAGAATATTCTAAATTAAAAAGACTTTTTTTTGGTGATCAGATTTCCTTTTGGTGATTTTTTCCTTTTCAATACAGATTTAAATTTTTAAGTTTATAAGACTTAATTACACAAATAAATACAGGTATGTAGCAAACAAATTTATAAAAACAATTTATATATTTTCAATTCAAACAAATATTTAATAGTCATGCATGAAATTCATTAAAAAATTTGCGTTCGAGTATTTAAATTTTAATTCTACTAATTTATGTTAATCAAATACAAAAACAAATCACTTAATTTTTGGAAAGTAGTGTGCAACCAGTTCTAATAAAGGAATATTGTTAGATATAAATAAGATGCTTAAGAAATATTGTACAAAAATTAAATGCAAGCTTTCATATGAAATAAATGTAAGGGAATAAACATTAATCTCTCAGAGCTATTTTTTAAAAAAGAACACCTGGTTTTAAAAAGGTTCGTAAAAGAATATTTGTATGCTCAACGCAGTCGCAAAAGTGAACAGTAGCACAATCAAACATATCACGTTTTGCCCCGCATTTAACTTCTAAAATCAAGAAGAATTGGTATTACAACCAGAGAAATCCTTGAAAAGTTTTTAAGGCGTGTTGGAAAGCTCACACTATATTTTTTTGACAATTTCAGATTTTTACATTTTCAAATGGTATACATTTTAACCTTTCTAAAAATTGCTTACTTTAACCTCTGGGGTAAGTAGAAGCTCTTAAAGTCTATTTTTAAATATTGGTTGAAACTGGACCGCGCCCATTTGAATGGTGAAAAAAGTAAACAAAGTACTTCGTTTTTGCTTAAAATATGAACGTCTGATATAAACCAAAACATGTATCTTTGATTATATTGTAAATTGAGCCTTTTATTTTTTTATTTACTAGCTGTTAAAAGTCTCACTGTACACAGAAAAATCAATTTATTTCCAAATGTAAATTTTGATGTTCGATGTTCCTTTTTCATAGAAACTAATGTTCACTGGTATGTAAATTTTTTATGATATATTTATAATGATGGTTAATATATACTAAAAGGAGTTTTTTGTAAAACCCTCGAACATTTTTTTTTCAAATTTTTTATGTGAAAAAAGGGTCAAATTTCACAACGTTTGATAAAATCTTTCATAAATTTTGAAAAAAATTCAAAAAGAGCTAAAAGCGCATTTCAGTATAAGGAGGAAGGTGTACTTTAATTGTATGAAAAATTTCAAGCATGTACATATAACAGATTTTCAGAAAAGGTACATCAAAAACAGCCAATTTACATCATCAGTATATATAGAGAGAGAGGTTTCCAACTCCCTTTAAACTCCTCATCTCTAACAGCAATTTATTCAGCAGTAGTCAATGAATTCGAACCGCAGCAGTGAAATTCATTCAAACTATTTGGAGTCCTTTTGGCGTGTCTTCTTTTATAAGTTGTATAGACGACATATGTAGATCCTATTTAATTGAAACGTAGCAAGTTATAAACTTAGTATTTTTTAACAAATATTGCATGCGTCAAACCATGTCGAGGGATAATTTCAATTGTTGTTTGTAAGAGTATTTATTGTACTTTTTGTTTGGTTTTCCAATCGGTCTTAGTACATTTTGTGAGAAGTTTTTAAAAATTACTTCCCTACACCTGTTAGTTTAAAAATTTGCTTTGCATAACAATTGAAATTTTAATAATAGCAGCAATAAGCTTTCGGGAAATGTCCATGATATAATGCTGATTTATGCACAATAGCTCATGGAAGGAAAACTGTAAAATATTATCTAAAATAAAATGAATAGCTACTCATAAAGTGGCTATGCATGTACGTCATGTTAAAGAAATAAATTTATATATGAAAAATGCTAGAAAATTAAAAAAAAATGTTCAAAATTTAAGGAAAAAAATATTTTATTTTTATTTTGTATTAATATAGGGTGTCTTTTTCCAGGTATAGAAGTTTAAGTTGGCATTACTTTCCAAGTTGGCAACCGATTTAACAGCTGTCAAGTGATTTATTCTCAGTTTGGTTTGGCAATTCATCAAAACGATCATAAAGCAAGGCGTAGATTCGTCGAATGGGCCCAAAACGAGATTGCCGTTGTTCCCGATTTTCATAAGCGAATTTTGTTTAGCGATGAAGCGCACTTCTGATTGATTGGCTACGTCAACAAACAAAACTGCCGCATTTGGAGTGAAGCTAATCCCCAAGTGTATGTCGAAACACCGTTACATCCAGAAAAACTGACTGTTTGGTGCGCTTTATGGGCTGGTGGAATCCTTCTTCAAAAACGATGAAGGCCACAAAGTTACAGTCAATGGTGATCGGTATAGAGCCATGATTACTAACTTTTTCATTCCTGAATTGAACAATCATGATGTCCAGGAGCTGTGGTTCCAACAAGAAAGCGCAACATGTCACACAACTCTTGCCACAATCGATTTATTGAAAGACACGTTTGGTGACCGCCTAATTTCACGTTTTGGACCTGTGAATTAGCCTCCTAGATCTTGTGATTTAACACCACTAGACTATTTTTTGTGGGGCTATGAAAAGTCATTGGTCGATGCGGATAAGACACAAACGCTTGACTATTTGGAAGACAACATTCGCCATGTTATTGCCGATATACGGCCACAAATGTTGGAAAAAGTCATCGAAAATTGGACGTCCAGATTGGACTACATCCGAACCAACCGTGGCAGTCATATGCCAGAAGTCATATTTAAAATGTAATGCCTCAAGATTATCTTTCGAATAAAATAAAATTCATGTCAATCGAATAATACATCGTTGTTTTTATTGCAATTTAAAATTCTATACCTCTAAAAAACATTCTTTATAATGTACAATAGTGTTTTTAAAAAATTCGATACCATTTTTAACTTTCGTCGATTTTATCACTGTAGAACAAAATCGGAGTCGTTGTGGATAGCTTATCATATCCTATTGTAGCTATGTATGCCTTTCTTTTTATATAAATGTATTGTAAATGAAGAATCGTACAAAACTAAATAAAGGATAAAAATATATCTAATTGTCTAAAAACTATATCATAATAAAGTAATTTACAGTGCTGTTTTAAAAATGTTAGATATTTTCGATAGCTTTCTTCAATTCTATCACGTATCCATGATAGACTACTGGTCAATGCTGGTCAACGTCATGGACTTCTGCATGGTGTGTCATGAGTTTGAGCCATATGTCGCTGAAGATCTCCCGTGTAAAGAAGGCCCGCTGCAATTTAAATTTCTCGAGGCTCAAATGTCCTCCCATTGGTTTGGTGTAGTAGTTTAACTTGTGGGGTGCCAGCTCATACTGTCCTCGTAACTTAACGATGGTTCACAATTACCAATAGCCCATTACCAATAGCCCCCGTACATATTTGTTGCGCGACATTAATTAACTCTCCCTCGATTTTATCAATGTTGAGCAACATTTGTGTGATTGCCACCAGCCTATAGAGAACTAATTTACGATTTTAAAATCAATTTATTAGTAAATCCTATAAAATACATTTTGTTTTGAAAATTTTCCCATTGAGAGAAAAATATTTTTGCAGCAATAAGTACAATTAAGTCAATTTGTTTCGACTCTAATTATTCGTCTTAGATTCAAATTGTGATTTGTTTTTGTTAACTTGTGCAAATACATAGAGAATAATTAGTATAGATAATTCAAGGTTTATTAGCTTTTTACTTAGATTATTTTCCCTTTTTCTTTGATTTCTAATAAAAAGATTATAAGGTATTTTTTAATTAATATTCTTTGTTCAAAAATAAATAGAAAGTTTCTCAGAATGAGTTCTCTTTTCGAATACTCCGACATGAGGGGAATGAACTTTAACAATTGTTAATTTGCCTAAAATCTTTTTAGAGGATCATTTTTAAAATCAAAATTTGGATTATAGTAGAAATTAAATTACGCTTATCTATAAAAGAGGCACCGTTCTTTAGGGCTTTTAAGGTATTCAACTACGTTCGGAACCGTTATTTTAAAAAAGTGCATAAATGGATAATTTTCATGATATTTATTGTCACTTAGATAATAACACATGTATAAAATTGTTTTAAGGACATTTTGAAAAAAAAATTATTTAAATACAATATTTCGGCAAAAAAGTAACTTAGAATAAACTTTTTTCAAAATGTTCTCCCTTTGTGAAAAATGCTTCTATTATAATAATATTTTGCCTGTATATATCTCAGACTACTATATAGAGGCTCAAATATGATATTTGAAAATTTACATTATTTTCAGAGTTACCACCAATTGAAATAATTATTGGCGTTTTTTTCTTAAAATTGACCTCCTCTGTTGTCGTAAAGTATGAATAAACCCACTCTTAAGTTATATATTTCAAAAATTCTAGTTGAACCTCTGTAGAGAGGTCTGAGCTATATACAGGCAAAATTTTATTATAATAGAATAATTTTTCACAAAAGGAGAACATTTGGACAGAAGATTATTCTAAGTTAATTCTTTGCCAAAATATTGTATTTAAATAAAAAAAATTTATCAAAATGGTCTTAAAACAATTTTATGCATATATTTTAATCTAAGTGACACTAAATATCATGAAAATTATCCATTTATGCGCTTTTGCAGAATCACGGTTCCGAACCTTGTCGGATACCTTAACTCCGTTATTTCTCATGGTATGTTTGTTCTTCCGTTCTTGAAAAAGCGTATCTACTGACGCATTACACATTCATTCATAATACTTGGTCCGTATAGAACACACAACTGCCGATGGATATCCAATGCTGACAGTTTTTTGGCCGAAAGAAATCTTATCACTCCTCATATTTAGCGGGATTTTCTATGGCGGCACACTTTGCTGCGTTTTAACTATCAATATATTTTCTTTACGACAGGGGTGAAGAACCTTTATTTATCAACGTGCCAGTAAAGTAGTGTTAAGTAGTGTTTAATGAGGTATAGACGTGCCGTCAAATAATTTTCAATTGTAATTATCGGGGAAATAATAAAACTAAGTAATAACAACACAAAACTCTATTTACTAAGAAAAAATACGTTTTGCACTGTATAGTTATAAACGTTTTAGTTATACGTGTAAATTCAAATTAAAGTAGCTTTAGTGTGACTTCTGTTGTTGACAAAAACTTATATTAGGATTTCAATATGTTACTTTATGTAGAATATATTCTGAATTGAAGTCCTCTACCAAACGTTTTCTGAGCATTTAATTATCTTTGCCGTTTGTCACTTTTTTTGACAAGAAGGTTTGTGATTTGTTTCAAAATACCGTTTTACAGACGATTTTCTGCATACCACTATTCCAGAACATAAAACACACACCGCTTTGTAGCTTTTACTAATAATGCCTCTGTTACACGTACTATTTTGTGCTTTTTGTTCTTTTGCTGAATTAGTCATTTTAAATAACAGTTTAAAATCGCAAATATAACACAGATAAATTTTAAAATGCAGTTCTGTCAATAGAATTAACTATGCTATGCGTAGACAGACTTTACATCATAAACAATTGTAGTCTACGACGTAACCAAGGAAACATAAACAACAAACGAGAGCGCTCCTCGTCACCCGCGACCGATCAAGTCACGTTTGTTCGCAATACTCCATCGTGAAATTTTGAAATAAAATGCGACACATTTAGATCACTGATGTGCCAAAAATATTGTGTCGCGAGCCAACAATGGCAGGCGTACTACTGGTTCGCTATTCCTGCTCTACGACTCTCTCACTCGACGACAGGAAGCTTACTGAATCAGAGATTGCGCGTGCATTCAACTGAGGGTGCTCCGAACCGTACTTCAGCGCCAAGCCCAAACGCCGATTAGTTTCCGTATTGCCTTCATATATCTGAAAGTTTTGTTTTTATTTATTTTAAATATAGCTGTAATAAAATTTAATTTTAGATTTATTGATTGTTCTAGTGAGGAGGGGTTTAAATAAGTTTCCCCATCTCAAAAACGAAAAAAAAAAAAAAAAGAAAGAAAAGGAAAACTGGACACTTACTAACAAAAGAGATTGAGAGTTAAACTTGACTAGATTTACATTAAATGTTGAAAATTTGATATTGAATTAGATTAGACTAGATTCCAATCTCTCATTAAAAACATTTGTTTGTTGCTCAGTTATTTGATGTAACAGTTAAGTATGTATTAATTTAATTTTAATTTAATTCATTAACTTGTACTTAAGGTTTAAACGCTATACTTCTCTGTGGTTAGAAATTTAATTCTGTTGTTGTTGCTCATGCCACCTGTCTGACATAGTCAGATCGAGGCCAACGAAATTCATCGTGGCAAAGGGCTAGATGTACGCCTGTCGTTGGCCTTGAGTACCAAACAGGTGACAGTACGATTTAGCTCGGTGAAATTCCCGAAGGGACGATAGAACTTTACGATAGATGGCACCACCACCTATCTCCACCTCCACAATTTAGGCACGGAACTTGAGGGGAAAGAAATATTCTCCAGCCCCCTGCACTTGTGGTTTCAGTTGCGACCACCCACAAGACTTTCGGACCCACTGATTTAACTAGCACGTACTACGTGTGTACTAGGAGGGTATTTGGCGGTACGGGCATCAAACCCAGACCTTCCGGTCTGGAGTCTGGTGCTCGAACCACTAGGCTACCCACGGACCATTTAATTCTTTTAAAGTAAGTAGTAATATCAGCTGTCCAAACGACATTTAAATTGATAAATTTTCAAAAATTCAATATTAGCTACCCGAAACCGAAAAATATCGCAAAGGGTCTATGAGACCAAAAAGTGTGGAAACCTCTGCTGTACAGCATTAAATCGTTATTAAATCTGTCGTGAGTCCTCTTTGTTGAAGCATCAGAAAAAGGCCATTTAATCTCATCTATATAACAAAAAACTGAACAAAAAATGCATGAATTTGTCATAGTTATGCAGTATATGTTTTATTATTTCAGATTTATTTATAAAACGCAAGATATACATTAAAATTTTTTTATTATAACAATTGATATGTAAAAGTTGAAGCTTCGAAACTGGGAAACAAAAACTGAAGTTACAAATCCCTAACTTTTTCTTCAAAGTTTAATTGAAATGAATGCGTAAAACACTCATTTTTTTATACGCAATCATTTCAATTAAAATATATAAGAAAAATGCCTCGATTTATTTTTGAAGCAAGAAAGAAATCTTTGTTTTTGTTATGTATTTTTACTTCTAAGTTCTACGCTGTTGCATTTCCCACTTTTTTTAATCTTAAAAAGAGGTTTTTTTCCCTAAAAATTACGAAAAGTAAATACATTAAGAGAAATTTTGTAAAATGCTTTCTACTGTGTCTAAAAACTAGTATGTGTTATTTTGTGGAATTAGTATCAAAATGAGAAAGAAAATACGCTCGTTTCCTTAATTTTTTTCCATAAATATTATTGAGTCTCACTTTTATGAAAGATAATACATCCTCTTTCCAAAATAATAATAATAATATAAATATAAATAATGCTCTACCCTTCTGGGGCTATTTTGTTGAATATTTGAAACGAATACATGATCAGATAACTGTTATAAATTTACTCGAGAAACACGTTACAAAAGTTTTTCCAAAGTATAATTCCTCCTAATTATTAATTCTTTTAGATTTGGTCATTTTTGGCTAAACGCTGTTTGGTGCAATAAAATCTAGAAAAAAACATCTCCTTTTTTGTATATAGAAGTTAGAAACATGCAATAAATGGTTTCAAATAAACGGAGAACTATTTTTCTGTGGTTCCTTTTTCCATGTGACCTATTGCTGTCATACAATTTTCGGAATGTGCAACTCCTTTACTATGAAATTTTTGGAAAGGGAATAAATAGAAAATAAATAGTGGACAGCTCAAAAGAAGGCATTTACAGCTGTACCGACGTTGTCACGAGAGAGAGAACAGAACCCCTTTCGAGAAGAACTATCAACGGAATCTACGGAAATTCGTGCGGGTATCTGGGTTTCAAAGAACCCTTAATTCCGTATCTGGCAAAAGTTTATTTAGTCACATGGCTTTTCGTTTGGTTGTCATACTTGAAGTGAGATACATTGCTATTTCACGAGCGGTGGCGGATCAGTAGGCGGGACTTTGAGGCTTGGATCTTGATTTCTCGAAAGATTTCTGAAGTGAGGAATTCAGTGGAGAGTGAGTCTTCCTATTGGCTGCTGGGAAGTGAGGATAATGGCTCAAAAATTGCTGCCGAGTGGACGAGAAGTACTTGTATTGCGTCAGCATTTTAGACCGCAAGCAGTGAGGAATGAAGGGGACCTTAGAGAAAAGGATACACAAAGTGAGGTAGGGTCGTAAATTAAACGAAAAACTGTTGTTAGATATATATGAGACCCGACAAGAGAGTGAGCAGAGCAGGGGAAATTCCTGTAATATTTTGAGTGTTGATTGAAAGACTTCTCTGTGTTTTCTGTACCTCGAATTGTGATGAACCCCTTGGGTTACACCTTGAACACCAAGATTAATTTGAGGCAAAGAACCAACAAGAGCCATTTTGAATAATAATATTATTTATTTATTATAATTTCCTCAAAAATCTCTGATAACATATGATACAATAATGTTACGTCACTTAAAGGGATTTGCCTTTATATTAAATTAAATTACTAAGAATGCAATTAATTAATAATCTAGCTCAAACTCAAGTAAGGTTTACCGAAACTAGGAGTTCCGAGAAACACACGTAATCGAATTCTTAATTGTCATTAACTTTAACTAAATATCTCAACCTGACGCTTACTTTAAGCGTACGTGAATTATATTGACCGCTGGCTTATATCAGCTTTCTGGTACGTCTAGCAGCACGACGTCTTCACGAATCTAAACTCTTTGAATCTTCTAGTTTTACTTTTAATGTTGTTGGCTTAATAGCCTACCATCATCTCTCTTGCTATCTCGCAACTCTCGACTTAAATACCTTATCTACTTTGAATATCCCAAACTTCTTTTTGGAGTTGATTGGAACTAAACGCGATTGGAAAAAAAGATGTGGAGACCCTAATATTCATCACAATCATTTGCCATCGTAAATGATGCGTCATAATTTACAGTATACATAGGAGGAATTGGATCAGAGAAAAATGAAATTTTAATTTTTGAAAATGCTTGTTAAATAAAATTCAGATTTAATCTTAGGATTCAATAATTATTATGAATTCTAATGCATCATAATAGAATGATTATTGCAAAATGACAATTATACATAAAATCCTTCATAGCAGATATATAAGAAATTTCTTAAGAATATTATGCATCTTGCTAGCTTATTCGAAAAGAGAAAAACAATTATAAATTGAGCAACAATGTAGTTTCCAAAAAGGCATGCCCGATTGATGCCGGTATGTCTATTGGCATACACATGTTACGAATTCCTATCAAAGCTTTTAAAATTACAAATAATTACGTATTATTCTTCTTGATTAAAGAGTTATAAACAGATATTAAAGATATCAAAACAGATATTTTCAATAAAATTTCATAAATAGCTTCAGAGTAATATTAGAAAATTTCTAAGTTCTATAACTATTTCAGAAAAGTTCATTATTCACTTGATAAAATCTGGATTTCACAATAAGACATAGAGATATGCTCAACATTTTAGTTTTTCTTTTCGTTTATATTATTGATTAAAAGTACCTACAAGTTTTTTATAAGGAATTGTATCATTTATTTATTATTCAAAGTTTGTTCATTTAAAGTTTTAATACCAGCATAAATTATATTTATGCGTATCAAATTCTTACATTTAAAAGAATGAGAAATAAGTTTTTAACATTTTCTGTATTTTGATGTATTTACTGAAATATAAATAAATTATATTTATATTTTATCGCAATATAAATATATATATATATATATATATATATATATTTTACTTGAATAAAATCAATTAAATGTGGTTTAATTTATTGCATTTTTGTCTACAATGAAATAAACGTTTAATTTCAATTCCTACTGTTAAGTTCAAACTCTTCCTATATATATTTATTTATATATCTTGTTCAAATTTTCACTAATTAACAAAATACTTTTTAATCATCCACTCAAGTTCAAATACATTTTTTTAATATTTCTAATGGATGACACTTGATGTTAATAGGTTTTTTCAAATATTAATTCATTAATTAAATTTAATTAATTAATTATAGTGTAAGAGACATGTTCAGTCGATATTATTTCTCTAGAGGGAAGCAACATTGGATGAAATAATTTTTGTTGAATTTGTGATGAAGATTTAACGTAACGTAAATAATCATGTGCTAGTTAGACGTCAATATTCCTTTTACACTGGTTTTAAAATAAAGTCTTAAATAATGTATTCAACTTATATTAAAAAATGTATTTAAAAATTTAATGTGGTCAAAAAGTTTTTAAAGTTAATTTAAAAGGTATTCTGCCACACTTAATAATGCGATTCTATCATATGTATGTACATATTTATATTAATTGTAATTATTTAATAAAAAGGAACTAAAATAAAATATTTCTTTGTTGACCTAACTAGGAATTGACACAAAAAATTGTTTTTATATTACTTGTTTATGCAGTACCTTTTCACTATCATCACTGTTTCATGCTATTTCTTTCAATGCTCTTAATAATACTGAAGAAACATCTAGGGAGAATTTAGTTTAAATTGTTAGGAAATACATTCTTTTTTAAAAATAAAATTTTAAAAAAATCTCAAAATTTCTTGAATTAAAATCATTACTAATATTACAATTGATTCTCCAAGAATAGTTTTTTCTCTTTCGAGTAATTATCTCTGAAATCTTAAAAACTAGACAACATTTGACCTTCGAAAATATAGACAAAGATTCATGCTTGGGGGTATGAATCATAGCTGCTGTGCTTAGATCAGGGATTGCGATTCAGTGGCACGCGTGCCATGAATGACACGTGACACAATATTTTGAGTATGCCAACGATCAAAATAGTTTGCATTTCACTATGCAGTATTACGGACACACGCGAGTTATCAGTGGCGGGTTGGCGGGGAACACACTCGTTTCTTATCTTGCCTTAGTTACGTCGCGGACTATAATTGCTTATGATGCAAAGTTTGCTCATGCATAGCATATTCAATTGCGTTGACAAAACAGTATTTTGAAGTTAATTTGTTCTATATTTACGATTTTTAACTGTTATTAAACATGGCTAGTTCAGCAAAAGAACAAAAAATGCAAAATAGTAAGTATAAGTGTTCTGGAGCAGTGGTCTGTAGAACATCATCTGTAAAACGGCATTTTGAAACAAAGCAGAAATCCTCTTGTCAAAAAAGTGAGCCACAGCAAAAATAATTTATTGCTTAGAAACCTTTTGGCAGAATACTCCAATTTAGCATGCATTCTACTAAAAGTAACATCTTACGTAATCCTAATATAAATTATTTGTCATCCAATCTGCAACAACAGAAGTCACACTAATGTTACTTTAAGGTATCCGACTACATTCGGAACCATGATTATAAAAAAGCGCATAAATGGATAATTTTCATGATATATAGTGTCACTCAGATTAGAATACATATATAAAATTGTTTTAAGGAGATTTTGACAAAAAAAAATTATTTAAATATGATACTTTCGCAAAAAATTAACTTAGAATAATATTTTTTCCAAATGTTCTCCTTTTGTTAAAAATTGTTCTATTATAATAATATTTTGCCTGTATATAGCTCAAACCTCTCTATAGAGATCACGTAGAATTTTTGAAAAATTCACATTATTTCAGAGTTACCACCAATTGAAATAATTTTTGGTGTTTTTTTCTTAAAATTGCTTCCTTCTGTTGTCGTAAAATACGAAAAAACCCACTTCTAAATAATATATATATCAAAAATTCTAGTTGAGCCTCTATACAGAAGTCTTAGCTATATACAGCCAAAATATTATAATAATAGAAGCATTTTTCACAAACGGAGAACATTTGGAAAAAAATTATTCTAAGTTAATTTTTGCCAAAATAAAGTATTTAAGTAATTTTTTTTTTGTCAAAATGTCCTTAAAACAATTTTATGGATATATTCTAATATAAGTGACACTAAATATCATGAAAACTATCCATTTATGCGCTTTGAAAAATCACGGTTCTGAACGTAGTCGGATACATTAATTTGAATTGCACGTATAATAAAACATTTACAATTATACAGTGCAAAATTTATTTTTTCGAAATAAATAAAGAGTTTTGAGTTGTTAGTATTTAGTTTTTTTATTATTTTTCCAGTAATCACAATTCAAAGTTACTTGACGTCACGTGTATACAACATTGGACATTTCTTTAAAAAAAATGGCACTTTGATTCATAAAGGTTCGCCACCCCTGGCTTAGATGCTCGCACGCGCCCTACTAAAAATGTTTACAACTAAACATTGTTTCGTACAAGTTAGAGATATTAGTAATTAGTTAGGAACAAGTTATAGAAAGACCCACGCACTTATATGTGCAATAGTCTTCAATAACTATTCTCTAAGAAATAAAACAAATATTTGAACATAGGTTATATTAAAAACAAATTCCTTAAAGGAGAATAAGATATAGGGAAAACAGGAGATAAACAACGAAATAAATTTATAACGTAGGTCTTTTAGAGAAGATTGTGCTTAACGCTACACAAAAAGTATTTATCTTCGGGAAAATATTTTCAGGAGATTTAGGGTTAATTAATTAATCTATATTTTAGTATCATATCCAGTCGAACCTGTTTTTGTGCGGTCTTTTTTTATGCAATTTCCTTTTTGTGCGATATTTTTTTAATGCGGTGAATGAATTTCAACGGCTTTGGCGCCACTGTAATGTTTTCCATCTATTTACTAGTGGCGTAACGGAGAATGTTAGGACCCCCCTTCCCCTGAAAGCCAGGTTTTGCCTTTCATATTTTATAAATTGGTTAAATACGAGCGCAAGTCAGGCCTCGGGTCCTTAGAGTCCCCCCCCCCATGATGCGGGGTGTACGTTACGCCGCTGAAATGTAGACACTTCAAGACGCAATGTTCACTTGTTATAAACAGTCTCCAGACAATGCGCATTCAGTTGTTTTATGTCAACGCCTCAGCAGCCCGCACTTGATTGAAGACGAAACATTTAATGACAGTGACATTAGGAATAATTTGACAAAGTACGAAGACGGATAAGAAGCCAGATTCTTTGAGAGTGGATAAAAATATGCAGGGATTCAACAATCTGGAAAAGCATTTTCTTAAAATAGATGCCAATTAAGAAAGTATAAATTCCAAAAAGGGCTTCAATCATATAAAGCTGGTTATAGTGACATTTACAAGCAACTGACCACACGTCATTTGTCACAAAAACTTATCTCTTACTTTATGTTGCCAAAAATATATCAATTGAAATTGCACCTTTAAGTGACGAAAGCGATTTTGAATTTATTCATTACAGGGCTTTGGATTACGAGGAGTAGCGATGAAGTATGTATGTGCATTTTAAAGACGTCTCCGCATATACAATGAAAAATTATATGTTTTTAAAATGTTGCCGTGTGTAATATTTAATTATTAATTTTGTTACGGAAGTACTCTTACATATATAAATTTCGTAAATAATTGGCATATTTCATAAATTCGACTTTTTTATGCGGCCCTTATCCGCCGCATAAAAACGTTTTTTGTAGTATTTTCATAAATTAGTTTTATTTATGTATTTTGAATATTTTGGTGCGATTTGTTTTATGCGCGGTCCCTATCTACCGCGCAAAAACAGGTTCAACTGTTGTTCTCTTTCAGCTATCGGCAACGTTGGCGATTTTTTTCAACAGTGAAAATATCAACAAAAATTTTTACAGGCAACCAACTTTTCAGAAAAGTTGTTGTACATTATAATAAAATAAAATATTTTTTTTATAATTTTAAACATGTTTCATTCTTTATTTAGTTGTACCATTCTTCTTTTAAAATTAATTTATGCAACATGATGTATACAGATAGCCACTTAATATTTAGACATTCCATTTTTTCTAAAATATATTTTACACTTTTCCCTCCAAGAGCTATTGTGTGTAAATTAACAAAACATTTTCTAGATATTTCCCGGTAGCTTATTGTTGCCAACACTATGATTCCTTTTGTAATTTAAAACGAATATTACATCAACTGATACGACTTTACACATTCAATTTTTTTAAAAAAATATCTCTTTAATATTTTTAAGCTTCATACAGAAGATATCTGTATATATTGTTCGTATAAATCTTGAAAAATACATTACAGAGCGACAGTTTGAATGAATTTCACGTAAATAGCTTACCCTCAGAGATGAGAAGTCTAAAATGTTTTCAAGGAATTTACTTAATCTTATACCAATTTTTAATGATTTTTCAAGAAGTGAAATGCGGGACAGACCGTGATTTGTTTGATTGTGTTTCTGCTCACATTTGCGACTGTGGTAAGAATACAAACATTCTATTCAAAACTTCAGACTGGGGTGTTCCTATTTACTTCTATCTAAAAATAATTCTCCCTTTGTTTAATTCTTTTAGATTTAATTTAAAATGAAGCTGTATTTATTTCTGGTACAGTATTTCTTTCAAAGCTTATTTATAATTAAAAATGTTTTTTCATTATAAACTATTACAAATTACTTCATAAAAATACTGAGCGTTTCCTATTAGTCATTTGTTTTAAAGTGAAATCTAGAAGAAATGATTTAAAGCCTTCGATTGTAAGTTTTTAAAAAAATGTCACTTATTGACTTTAAAAAATGCAAAAAGAGTCAACATTTTGAAGACAAGAGTCTAGAAATAAGACTATGCTGTTAATCCAAGAAATATCTAAAACTAGTACTTATACATGGATTTTGAATGTTCATATACAGGAGAGAAAACCAGACTTCATTGATTCAAATAAAAGCTACTATTAATTTAAAAATAAAGTCTCCTACTTTTATATAAATATGAGTACTTACGTATAATCGCAGCTTATTGGCGACATTATACAATAAGGGAAGCACATGCTAGCCAATTCAGTGTGTACGACACATAGGAAATCAGTAAAGGTTTCCTAGGTTTCAGTAAAAGACATCAGTGGAAGAATAAGATAGATGTCAAATACTATTAGTACATTATGTGAACCTGATTTGAAATTAAGCTTTTGAGTGGTAATGACGCATATACACGTCAGTGAGAAGCTGTGTCTAAGATGGTAGGAACGTATAAAACGCGTTTTTAGTTTTTGCCTCAGATGGTAAAGCCGTTTATACACGTCAGCATCTGAGATTTTGCAGGGAGGTAGAACCCTCTATTGACAGCAAATAGTATTAATTTTAGCCTGGAACCTTAAGGGGAAACTTTGTAGCAAATATTTTTCCAAAGGCTAGTGAATTTACCTTAATCCAAGATGCAGGCGTGTCGGCGAAAGTGGTTACACCTTATGATATCGAGAAGATTTTAACAATTAAAGAAATTTAGAGGAATTTACTGATGCTAAACGTGATGATGACGATAGAAATGCTAACTACGTATTTTCGCAACAATCGACAACTCTATTGCAAGTTGGCAAACCCGAAGCCCTATGTGTCCTGGATTCACATCCATGTTCTTCGTTTTATATAATGTCGCCGATTGGATACTATTATAAGTAAGTACCGTAGAAACAATCTCCAAACACAATAACTTGGCTCGAGGAAGGGAGAAAACAAAAGGTAATAATGAAACCATTGCTAGCTAGCGTAATGATTGTTTTATTGTATTTAGAGCAGTGCTTCTCAAACTTTCAATAGTTGTGACCCAATTTCAATCACAGTTTTCATCGCCCCCCCCATACAAAATCAATGTATTGTATTCAAAAATGCTATACTTTGACATTAAAGATACAATACGACTTCTGCCACCAGTGTATATAAACTTTTCTTAACTCATCCGAAGCGTTAATTGCCCCACACGTATATATACGTTTTTCCAAAGTACGATGATTATTATGCACTGTTATCATAAAATTATTCCGAGGGATTTGGAATTCAATTAAAGGACATTGACAGTGTTTGCAAAGGATTTACTTATTTCAAAAGATATGTTTATTCCCTCCCCCCCAATATATCATATGCGAGCACCTACGAGGTAGACGGTGCCATTGGAGAGCAAATCGCGTAACTTTTAATCGGCAGTTGAGCGTTTAATTTTAAGCCCTTTCAAATTATTAAGATCAGTGTTAATTTTTGTATTTTATTTTGTATACGACAAGCCCATGGGGACATTGAAAATTAGTAAACTTGTTCTTAAATTAGTATTAGTAAATTAATTACAAAATACATTGTACAGTACATTTACTAGTGTATTATATCAGAGTAAAAAAGGAATTTAATTCTTTATTATATCAGAATATACTTTGCGTGCTTACTTTCAGTAAGTTAAAGATTTTGTTAAATAATCTTTTGTTTTCAATTTTTCAATATGCTCGCACCACCCTTCTAAAGTTATCAAGTCCTTCTAGTTTGAGAAACGCTGGTTTAGAGCACATTCATTTATCCAGGATAAAAAAAATTGTGTAGGATCGTCAAAAAAACACTACAGGATACCATCAAGCGAAAAATTAACCCACTGTTCAAAAGGTTAAAATTTCAGACTCCAAAAAACATGTGCTGAACTTTGAGATGTTTATTAAAAAATCTTCATGTTTCTCTTAGGTCTAGCGGATGATTACAATAAGTGCTGGAAGCTTACTTCAGACGAAGTAAGTTAATAAAAATCTATATATTTTTAAAATTATTTTTTTAATAAAAAAATTTAAATTATATGATAAAGTTTTAATTAAATTAATGAGCATTAAGATCAATTACAGCATAAAATCATTAAAAAAATTTTGTATTATTTAAAGTTATGTAATACATTGTAAAAATTCGCTCGTATATTTTTGAATCATCATGAAACTTCTTCAGAATTCAGTGGTTACAAAAATATAATACTATACTTAAGGTGATAAAATACTGTAAAATATTTTTAAAATATGTAAAATATCTCTCAGCTCTTAAAATCACTTTAAAATTACATATGAACAAACTGATACATGTTCCAAACTTTGTTAGTGGGCGGCATTAAGACATTTTTAGACATGTTATCCATTTAATTTTTAAGATTTATTCCTATTAATAATATTTCTAAACGATATTTTAGCCTTACTAAAAGAGTGTTTGTAGGAAAAAAAGAGAAGCATCTTTTTTTATTTTTATTTCAAAGTTTGCTCAGGTTTTCATTATTTTTGTCCTTCAATTTTTACTATTAATCCACACTCTCCTATATATATATATATATATATAAATATAAATAAATATATATATAAATATAAATATATATATATATATATATATATATATATATATATATATATATATATATATATATATATATATATATATATATATATATATATATATATATATATATGTGTGTGTGTGTGTGTGTGATGAATCCCCAGCCCCTCAAGTGTCAGTTGGGGTAAACTTCCTACCAGGTCAACTCAACCCACCTCCCGCATAGGAACATTGACTTCTACTTTCGCCGGACTTAAATAAGACACGTGTACAAAGGGCTCACTCACTGCTGATCAACGATAAAAGAGCTCTCGTTTTTGTCATGACTTGGAGTGCAGACTGATTTACTGAATAATGAAGTAAAATATAATAGGATAAATGGCAGCCCGTTGCATTTCTCCTGTCAATCCAAGAATTTCTCCAACACATGATATATATACGAGGTCTGTCCCAAACGACCTACGTTCATATCTTCGCGGGGAGAGACTGAGGTGACCTCTAATGGGTACGAATATCACCAGCAGCTCCTAACCTTCTCATCAGTAGCGTGAGATACCGATGTAACCTCTTAGTTCCCGCGTAGCGTATATTTGTTTACAAAGACTTTTTTGCGTTCGTCGTAATTTGTTTATTGCTAAAAATGGCAGAACGAACCGAACAGCGAATTTGCATAAAATTTTGCTTTAATCTCGGTAAAAGTTTGCAGAAATTATTGAAATGTTACAAAAGGCCTTTAAAGATGAGTGTATGGGAAAACCACAAATAAAAGAGTGGTATGGTCGGTTCAAAAATGGCCGCACTTCTGTTGACAGTGATCCTCGTTCTGGTCGACCTTCGACAGGAACATCGTCGCATAATGTCGAGCGTGTTCGTGTCGCAGTTGAACAAGATCGTCGTTTGACTGTGAGAAAACTGGAAGATGAAATTAGAATACCAAAAAGTACTGTTTGGCGAATTTTAACCGATAATTTGGGAATGACTCGTGTTTGTGCAAAATTCATCCCGAAACTGCTCTCAGACCAGCAAAAAAATCTTCGATTAGAAATCACTCAGGACAAATTGGAAATGATCAATAGTGATGAAAACTTTCTTAAAAAGATTATAACTGGTGATGAGACATGGGTTTATGGTTATGATCCTGAAACCAAACAACAATCTTCGCAGTGAAAGTTTCCGTCGGAGCCACGGCCGAAAAAAGCCCGTCAAAGTCGAAGCAACATCAAGTCAATGTTGATTGTTTTTTTTTATTATGAGGGTATTGTGCACCACGAGTATGCCCATACAGGCCAAACAATTAACAAAGAGTACTACGTTGAAGTTTTGAAAAGATTACGTAATGTAATCAGGAGAAAACGACCACAAATTTGGGAATCCGGTGACTGGCTTCTTCATCACGACAATGCTCCAGCGCACACATCGAACCTTGTGCAGCAGTATTTATCAAAACACAGTATTGCGCAGCTCCGCCAGCCTCCATACAGTCCCGATATAGCTCCCTGCGACTTTTGGCTATTTCCTCGATTGAAAATGCCGCTTAAGGGACATCGATTCGACAATAAACAGACTGTTGAAACTAATGCGACGAATGCACTCAAGGCGATTTCGAAGACAGACTTTCAAGAGTGCTTTAATAAGTGGAAACATCGATATGAGCAACTCCTTCAATCAAATGGGGACTACTTTGAAGGATGCCACCCCCCGGATGACGAAGAATAAATTAAGCGCTAAGAAACCGAAGTATGTCGGATACTTTTGGGACAGACCTCGTATATATATATATATATATATGTGTGTGTGTGTGTGTAAGTGTGTGTGTGTCAGGCCCCAGGACTGCTGGTAAAATGAGAAAGACATCATCTCTATGATAACGTATTTATTTTTTTTCAATCACATAAAATTCAACATGGCGGCCCTTATGCGCGCAACCGTCTAGAACAATAAACAACAATTCGGCGAGGAGTCACCAGCTAAGCTTTTTCCAGTATGCGTTATCCTTCGTCAGCTCACGCTCCACCTTTCGATAGGCTTATTTACCCACAAATCCTTACGCGATGGTAAAGAGTTAGCTATATTTTCATTTATTACTTACTTAATTTTGAAGCTAAACTTTTCAAACCTGACCACTCCTACAGTGTCTAGAGACATCATTTCAAAATGTTCTTCTGCTACAGGAACTTCTTCGAATAATTCATACTTTTTTGTGTAGATTTTTTATTCATTTAATATGTTTCACAACATTAAACAAAATTTGAAATATCTGATATAATGTCTTTCCAGTAGTAAATTGGGGAAATTAATTTTAACATTTTTTTTCACACCTGGGTAACCAAATTGTTCATGTGTAGTTGTAATTAAATTTTCTCTCAAAGCTAATGGTACTACAATTTTAATTAAATTCTTTTTCTTAATGGTTAATACATCATTATATTTTGTATATTTTGGATCATTAATGCTCTCTGAATTTTGGTATTTAATAATTTCATCAGTATTTAAAAAATGACAAATGGGTGATATATAATGACATACTAGGGTTCCTCGACAACAAGTCTGTTTCAACATTTAATTTACCTTTTATATAAACTATCGAATATTCATACTGAGAAAGTTTTAAACTCCACCGAAATAAACGCCCAGTTAAAAGTTTGTCACTTTTAAGCCATTGCAAAGCAGAATGATTAGTATGTATTGTGAATTTGGATCCATGTAGGTAACAGTGAAGTTGGTCTAAGGCATCTATAATTGCTATAAACACTCTTTTCTGAAATTGTATAATTTTTTCATGTTTAAGTAATTGTCTCGAGTGATAAGCTATATGGGGTAAAGTGTTGCATCTGGGTGTTGTTGTTTGAAGACTACGCCTATTGAATCCTGGCTTGCGTCACAAAACACATGACATGTATATTGTTAATTGCATAATTTAAGTAAAGTATTAAGTTTGATTTTGCCGCATTGTCGAAATCCATTCGCAGGGTGTCGAAATCTTCTTCATGACGAAGAATTTTTTTAAATGAATGGTACTGGATAATGTCATATGTTTCACAATGGAACTGTCATCATAATTTAGTTTCTTCCCTAACGAAAGTTTTTCCGTAAAAAAGGAAATTAATTCTTTAGTGTTGTTTAATTTTAGGCTGTTAAATTTTTGAATCTCCTCTTGTCTAGTCGCATCAAACACCGTAGTGAATATTTCCTTACTTTCTTGGTAAGACTTTTCAAATAATTGATTATCATACCAAAATTTAAGATAAACTCCCGTGAGATACCTAGCAATAATTTGCTTCTTCCATTGTTCGTCTTTTTGATATTCCAAGCATTGTTGATCAAAAAAGTAAAATAAAAACCTTTTAAAACTCCTAAACTTATTTGTGTCAAATTTACGAAAAAAGGATTGCTTCGAAGTGTTGAGTGGTGACCCCTGACAGAAAGAGCCGTCCAACATGGTAGTATCATTTTCAATGCAGTCGCTAGTTCGAAAAAAATTCTTTTTGAAGTTCATTCTTTAGGTTTCGTGGCATATATTGCGGTTCCTTGCGTAATCCTGACGGCTTTTGTCAGGCCTTAGGCCTGCTGTTAAAATGAGGAGGGCATCATCTCTATAATAACGTCTTTATTTTGTTTCAATCATATAAAATCCAAAATGGCGGCCCTTTAGCGTGCAACGGAGTAGAACAATAGAGAACAATTCGGCGAGGACTCACCAGGTAAGCCTTTTCGAGTATGCGTGCTCATCCGTCAATGATCTATCCACCTTTAAATAGGCTTATCTACCCACAAATTCTCACGTGATGGTAAAG
Organism: Trichonephila clavipes; assembly: GCA_019973935.1. Lineage (NCBI taxonomy): Eukaryota > Metazoa > Arthropoda > Arachnida > Araneae > Nephilidae > Trichonephila > Trichonephila clavipes. The sequence continues at coordinate 61,233 of BMAU01005259.1, forward strand.
AGTTCCCTCTATTTTCATTTATTACTTACCTAATTTTGAAGCTAAACTTTTCAAACCTGATATATATATGCGTACTTACTTATATATCTTGTCAAAATTTTTAATCCTTAATAAAATACTTTTTATTCATCGACTCAAGTTCAAATATATTTTTTTAAACTCGTAGTGATTGACACTAGATGTTAATACAGTATTTCAAATATTAATTAATTAAATTTTATTTAGTAATTAGATTAATATTTAAATAAATTCAGCGTCATTCTTTAAATTTATTCTACATTTTTTTGATGAAGTTACAATTAGTTGCAACATAGGAAGTCATTAAATTAGGAATTGACTTGATTTTTTTTTATTATTACTTGTTCATTATCTTTTAAATAGTTGTTTTACAGCCTTGTTCCTTGCCTACGAATTATTGGTATGACATACGTCAGTGCTGTTTTTTTTAACACATCAAATCGAAGAACAGCGCAATGATTTAATTTGAATCGTGAAAAAATAAAATAAAATGGACTTTAAAATGAAAACCAAATAATATAAGCATATTATTACACTTAAACCCAAACCGGTAGTAGCCTAGCCTGGCCCCTTATTTTGCCAAAAATATTTAGTACCAATTGTTTGGCGATAAAGTTTACAAAATGGCAACCCTGCAAAATATAGAGAAACCTTTTAGTTTGAATTTTTTTAATTTTTCATGATTTCGAGACTGGCTATTCTTTTCAGCGGTCGTCTTGAAACGGTTATGTAAGACTTTTTTCTACAAAGCTAAAAATGAAGGAATCAGGGGAGTTTTCTTTTTTTAACACGCTTTTTATAAGTTTCACTTTTATTTAATATAATCTTTGAACTCGATTTTTACGTACTTTAAGAGGTCAGATTAATTCGAAATTTTGCACAATTGTTAAGGACCGATGACAATACAATAATTTTAGAATTTTGTTTCATTATCTTGATCAGGATTCTCAAAAAAAGGATTTTAAGGACTGACAACTAATTCATTATATCGCTTCCAGATTTGGCGACTAAATGCATAGACCATTTTCAGATTTGATGACTAATTCCATATGCCATTTCCAGATTTGGTGATTAAAAGTTTAAGCAGCGTCTTTAAAATCGAGAATAGGTTTGCGGTTAACACAAATAATACAAAAAAAGTGTTCTTTATGGGGAAAAAAGTAGGGTAGGTGCGTAGTTTTTCTGAAAATGGAAATGTAAGAAAGGCTCGTGCATGTGATTAAAAATATTTTATGTTCTTACTGCTAAATATTTTTTTATTTTGATAAAGCGATATGTTTAAAAGTGATGATACGAATTAAAATTATAGCAATACGTTTAAAAGTTTATAAATTTATGTTCTAACTGCTAAATATTTTTTTATTTTGATAAAGCCATATGTTTGAAAGTGATGACGAATTAACATTACATCAATACATTTAAAAGGTGATAGTACGATTGACATTTAATATTTTTTCTTACACACTTTTATTATTTGGACCTGTATCTATAGAGACGGAATGTTTGAAATATAATGATATGGGACTCATACGAGACCTCGTAAATGGAGAGAAAAATACCCTTCAGACCCATTAATTAATATCCATTGAACAGCAAGACTAATTCCAGCAGACTCATAATTCTGGCTCTAAACATCAAACTAAAGGATAAATTCAACAAAGAATAGATGATAGTTTTAAAAACTAAAATAACAGGCTTTTATTCCATATTGAACTAAAAAATGAAAAAAAAATTATAGTTAAAAAAATAATAAACACGCTTTTATAGTGAATCGAACTAAAAAGTAAAAAATAATTCTTAATATAAGAATAAAATGATTAACGAGAAAATAAATGTTATTGTGGTAAAATGGTGGGGTGTGTTTTGTGCTACATTTTTGCACGAACTCAGCATTTCGAACAGAGCTAGTAAGAAATTATAACAATTAATATTTAGAATTTTTTTTAGATCGATTCACTATAAAAAGCATGTTTTTTATTTTTATTTAAACTATAATTTATTTAATGAAACAACTGCGAAAAAAATGTTTGTTAGAGAGAAAGGGAGATCAATTAATTAATTCAATTTGGACGATGTTTTTCTCACTTTTGTTTCGAAGAAATGGTTTATTTTGAAAATCGTGCTTTTTAGTTTTAACAGCTCGACGAATGGGTATTTTTTTTTCTTTTGTATGACATAGATACGCAAGAAATGATTGCTTTGTGTAATAATGAAAGATTGAAAATATTTTGGTATGGATGTCTAAAGTATGGAAAGAAAAATACAAGTTTTTGTGAGAGAAGTGATGCTTTTTATATATTTTATCATCAGCCTAAAGCAGATGTCGCCAAAGTGGTGGTCGACTGACTGCTAGTGGTTCGCGAGAAAATTTCCTGGTCCCCAGAAAAATTTGCAATGTACTTACTCAGCACGTTATGATTTAAAATGCATTGAAACATAATTCAATACATAACAATACGTGAAAAGTTATAAAAACGCTACTTCATAGAATAACGCCACGGTAATCGTCAAACTGCTGTAGCTTCATTGTTTTTACTACATGTTTTGTCTTGTCTCAGTCTGCAATATCCTAATGTTTCAGTCTCCCATATGTCATACATGTAAATCTGTTGAAGCATTTAAATGTGGGCTTACGGATTTATTGAGTTCAGTATAAGATATAATCAATATATATTCGATCTCAGGTTGAAATAAATGCAGTTCCCCGTCTTGCAGCAAGAACATTGGATCCAAATACCATAATCTTATTTCAAGTAAGCAGGAACATGTATCACACTAGGAATGTATAATACTAAAAATTTGATATACTTAAACCATTTTTTAATTGTTTTGTTTTTTACAGTTTTTGTTTATTTTATTACGGTTTATTAATAAAGCTTTCATAATTTGGTTACAATTAATAGTTTCATTTTATTAACTAGGTGCATTTTATGTGTTCTTACATCAAAACTTTTTTATAAATATATTTAACACTTAAAAAATCATATTTGAGGTCCGCGGGATTTAAATTATGAGTTTACTGGTCCGTGAGGTCAAAAGGTTTGGCAACCGTTGGCCTAAAGTATATATATCAGATGTTTTTTTTCCACTGTTGCATTTGAGAAGCGACGTTTTTCTGTTTTTCTTGTGGAAATCGTTTTAGAAACTGCTTTTGTTTCCTTGTTTTTTTTCGTAAAGGCATGACAAGTGGGTTTCTACTAAATAAAAAAGGTAAGAAAGAAATGATTATTTTTGTATGAATGAAAGATTGATATAATATTGGAAAAGATGTTCGAACTTAGGAAAAAAATACATTTGATTTCTTTATTTTTGACTTGGTGTTCCTTATGTTATTCCGTTTAGAAACAACGTTTTTTCGAAGCTTTTCCTCTCTTGACTCTTTGAAAACCACGTCCCTTCCTCTTTGTTTTCGTCTCTGACGCCATTTTGAAAAGGGCAGCATTTCCTTGGCGCCATTTGGCCCCAAAATTTTGTCACCAGGGGGCTGTACTATGACATTACCGCCTAAACCTGAGCGCGTTCATCTCAATCTATCCCTCATTACGAATGTGCTTTACATATTCATCTGGATTTTCCATTGTTTCAAACTTAACAAACGCGTGTATTGCGTTCTAAAATAGTTGTTCTTTTTGCTAATAGATTGCATCTCTAGACTGGATAATATGATATAATAATGATTCAAATACACGAAATATATTTCACAAAAATTAACCTTTCATTTCTAGTTGTAAAATGGCATCAGTTTCAAGCTCTTGAAAGCTAAAGGAATGGGTAATGTCCTAAGACAGGAGACTGCTGTTTTTGGCAACAAAAGTTTTTCGCCAAATGGCGCAAAGGAAGAAACCACGTTTTTCAAAATGGCGTTAGAGACGAAAACAAGAGAGAAAACCTTGTTTTCAAAATGGCGTCAAGAATCGAAAAACGTCGAAAAATGTGGTTTCTAATATGGGCATCATAGGAAACATCACGTAAAAAATAAGAAATTAAATGCAAATTCTTTCCAAATTTCAGACACCCATACCAAGATAATATCAATCCTTCATTCATACAAAAAAACAATCATTACTTTCTTGCCTTTTATTCAGAAGAAAATCCATTAGTTGTGTTTTTACGAAGAAAATGTGCTTTCTAAAACTGCCTCTACAAGACAAACTCAAAAATCGTCGCTTCTTAAATGCAACAGTGGGGAATCCGATATGAATGCTTTAACCTGATGAAATAACGATCTCCATTTCTCTCAAACACAAATTATTTTCATATTTTGGACATCCGTACTGAAATATTTTCAATTGTTCACTCATTCACAAAGTAATCATTCTTTACTTAACTCTTTCATTCAAAAGAAAAAAACATTCATTCGTCAAGCATCAAAAAGGAAAAACGTGGTTTTCAAAACGGCTTCACGAAGAAAACGGGAAAATATTGCTTCTAAAACGCAATAGTGAGAAAAAAACATCTGCATTTATCCCTAATAAACATTCTTTACACAGTTGTTTCATTCAAAAACGGAAAAATATCCACTTATTCCATCACTTTCAGATTTCTAAAAATCTTTAACACATCCGCCCAGATGACCGCTGTCCAATTTCTGAAAAACTGAAAACTATTCGGTCCGAGTAGGGTTACTATTTCCCTAAATTTTCCAGGGTTGCATTACATTATCACCAAATTTTCGTCGCCAAGAAGTGTGCCCTCCTAGGATCCCAAATGAGATACCAAGTAATAACAACAATCTGTATGTTAAGCAAATATATATATATATATATATATATACACTCTGTCGCAAAAAAATATATGCACCCAGAAGAAATCAAGCTACAATCACGAAACTCGGCAAGAATGTAGTCTAAAAAAGAGATATGCAAATGATTAAAATTTATTAAGCCAATGAGACAACTTATGTGCTTTGCGCATATAAGTTGCGCAACTGGGAGAGTTTAAAAGCAAAATGAGTACGAGCGCCGTACGGCTATCCAAACGAATCTGATGACTTTGATAGACGATATTGAGGCTTAGGATGCCTCTAAGACGTAACCGGCGGCAGTACTGAGCAGCTGACGGACTTTGATAGGGGCCGTATAATAGGCCTTAAAAGCAGGTTGGTCGAATAGACGTAACCTCGGTCAGCGATATGGTAGTTGCTCGGTGTTGGCAACAGTGGATCACAGAAGGTAGAGTGTACCGTCGCGGAGGGTCAGGACGTCCCAGGAACACAAATGATCGCGAGGATCGTGCAATCAGAAGTATGGCCACTTTCGGCACCAACAACGTGTATTAGCATCGATTCAACGCCACTTTTCCTTCCAGACATCCAGTGCCATCAAGAGAAACCATAAGGAAACTGACCGATTTTGGCATATGAGGAGCCGACGTCCGCTAAGACGTTGCCACTGACCCCACATCATAGGCATTGTCAACTGGATTTTTGCCGACCTCGGGCAATAGAGTGTGACAGACTGGAGACGTTCATCTTCAGTGATGAATCCCGTTCAGTCTCAGTGCTGATGACCAATGACGTGTATGGAGGCGCACCGGCCAGCGGTCCGATCCGGCATTTATTGTCGAGCGGCATACAGCAATTTCACAAGGTGTGACAGTGTGGGGAGCAATTTCTTGGGACACACGATCATCTTTAGTGGTCCTTCAAGGCACTTTGATAGCTCGCAGATACGTGGACGATATTTTAACGCCGATTGTGCTACCCATGCTATCAAGTCGCCCAGGTGCCATTTATCAACAGGATAATGCTCGTCCACATACTGCGCGACTCTCCCAACAATGTCTTCAAGGATATGACGTCCTACCATGGCCTGCCAGGTCACCAGATCTTTCGCCAATAGAACATGTCTGGAACGCGCTGGGAAGGCAACTGCAGCCGTCCCGAGATACAGGAGAATTAACTGCGCAGATGCAAAGACTATGGCAGGATCTTCCACAGGGGGTCATAAGTGATCTAATTGAATCGATGCCACGCCGAATTTCGGCTTGTATAGCTGCCAGAGGTGGCTTTACTACTTACTGATTTTTAACCTTTTGCAAGCTGTAACCGCTTAATAAAATGATATTTTGTTCTGAATTTGTAATCATTTGTTTATTTTCATATACACTACATGCATACCAAATTTCGTGAATGTAGCTCAATTTCTTCTGGGTGCATATATTTTTTTGCGACAGAGTGTATATATATATATATATATATATATATGAATTTTTTTAAAAAAGTTTTTTTTAAAACTAATTATATTTATTAATTAATGATATATTATTACTTATTCCTTATTATTTATAATTTAGACTTTTCAATTAGGGTTAAAAACAAAAACTATACTAAACCCTCGCTTATAGGATAAAACACTTTCTTCAATGTATGCTTTAAAAAAAGTGAACTATGGATGTAGCGAAAAAATCCTAACTCTGGAACAATTACAATACAGTTAAAATTCAACGGCCTAAGGGTTAAAATTAGAGAAAATACCAATAGATAAACTTCAATGTTACATATGTATTGTAAAAATACACATACGTATATATAAAAAGCATTTCTTCGACCTAATTATCAGACTGCGTAACTCCTTCTGGTGTGCTAATGCTATACATTAGTGCCACGCGCCAAGTTCTTGTTTATGTTCGCCAAGATAGGCGAAAACATTATAATATGGTTACTTTGATATTTGTATCGTTTGGTAATGTGATTGCCATGGGATAACGTATATTAGAGTTAATTATTTTTTGATTTTTTCCCGCAGTAACCCTATTAATTTCAAACGATTTTAATTCCATTTCAATTCATTGAAAGAACTCAAAATTTTTTAATATTGTAATATTGTGGTATTTATTAATTGATATTCATTATTATAATTTTAATGCATATTATACAATTATTTTGTTTATAATATAATATAATAATTATTATATATAATAATAATTGTTATTATATTATTTATGTTATGTTATGTTATTTATGATTATTATTATATTATGTGAGCATTATTATACATAATAATTATATTATATGAACATTATTATATATAATAATTATAATATATGAACATTATCATATATAATAATCGTTACCGATAGGCCGTCATCTTGGATTCAACGTAACTCGACAATAACCGCTACTTGGCACGATTGAGGAATCGTGCCAAACAGAGCTTAACGCGTAGCACTCCTGTATCAAATTTAGTTCCTTTGTGGAGTTCCGCGTTCTGATAATTAGGCTGACGATTTGGTAATTTTTCTAAAAATTGTAAAAAAAAACTATTTTATGGCAACACACCCATTTTACTTATTTTTTTTGAGATTATTAAACATATCGCGCATCTAAGTGACCACGTACAAAGTATAATTCGTCAATTACTTATTTCAATAGGAAAAGAAAAATTATGTTCTCTCTTTGCTGAATATTTTCCTGGAGAATACACCAAAGAACAGGACTTGAGTCCCTTTTCCATTGAATTATGCAAAAGAGTAAATAATGATACAGTAAGTTATAAAAATAAGGTACATGACATCGTTTTTTATTAATTTAAAAGTACCAATTAAATGCTTGTAATTGAAATAATAATTATCATTGCAGATGTTTGAAGCCTTCAGCTATATGAAGAGGGAAATGACAAAATACGCGGTAAAAATTTGAATTTCTTTTATTTTGGAAATTTAATTTTCTTTATATTTTTAAAAGTTCATTTTAAATTAACTTTCCTTTTTTTTGGAATTTTTACCTATAAACTGTTAATATTTCTCTATATACAAAGTATCTACAAATTAGTATGACAAAAAAATTATTTGTTGTAATTTACAGAGAAAAAAATTAAAGTACATATTGTTCTAAGACAGAGAAAGAGTCTAAGTTAACCGTTATCACAAATGTTCGATATGTTTTCCTTTCGTTACGCTATAAATATCTTACAGGTAAATCATTTCTTGCCACAGATTTATTCGCGTGTTTCCGTCGATCAAATTAACTGCAGCACAGATTCTTGAATTTGGTTCAGGAATGGAAGCAGAAAATGGCGGAGTGCACACTTGATTCTTTATAAAACCCCATACACCGAGTTCTAGTAGTGAATTACATGGTGATTGTAGTGTTTATTGAATAATTACTCCATGAACAATCCAAACAGGTGATGTCGTTTTTGAGAGACTTCTAACGAACATTTCTATTACTACTAAAATTAGATATTCGCGGTCGAAGCGGCACAGGCGCTTTTACCCAGTAGATTGGGTGCAAAAGAAAACCATAAATGAGAACAATATACAAATCTGAGCACTCCCACAAAAGTGGGAGGGAAGAATTAGCCCCAAGCCAGGCGGTCCAACGAAGTAGATGCACCAGCGGGTTCGGTGGGAGGAGGACACAGGAAGGTGGAAGGGGATTGACGAGGCAATCAATCAGAGCGGGGAACTGTCGGTGATAGTTCACCCCTTCAACCCAGTCTAGAGGTGAGTAGAAGCTGAATGTGTTGTTTGCGGGGATGTAAGAGTGTAAATTGTTGTGTTACGGGAGCTTAAGAGGAATTCTCCATTTCGTCGTAGAGTATGTATAGTTAATTTTAGGGTGTGGATAAGTAAACAATGTTTATACTCTAATAATTGGATTGTCATTAGTTTCAATAGATTTAAAAACATTTCTAGATAGTTTAGTGATGTAATTAGAAATCGGCTCCATGCGTAGGTCGTTGTGTATCACATACGAACTTTCTCTTTCAACGTCAACCATCTCTTCGGAAATAGTTGGTCCGTCTTGACCCGATGAGCCCTACATCTTGTTTTAGTAAATAGATTATACCATGCTACAATAGTTTTTAGAGCTTTTTTTCTTACATTCTCGAACAAAATTTCGTCATGCTTGAATAACAGAACACTTTTCATGAAACCAAAGATAGTATTTCGCTTTTTCAGCACCATTGTATGTCTTCATTATCGAAACGCCGTAAAAAGAATTATTACAGCTCTCTAAGAGATAGCGTCAGTTATGACACCTATCGCCGTCTTTGAATGAACTTAGATATATTACTACTATTCTGACTTTAAACGGATTAATTTCATTTAATATGTTGGAAGCTCTTTACTTACGAAATTTCTCGACTAACTTTAATAGACACCCTGTAGTTTTTTAGTACAGTAGAACGTCGTTTATCCGAATGTTTATAATCCGGAGTGTCAAATATCCATACCAGTTTTTATTGTCAACTATATGTACTGTATATGGATATGTTTTGGAGCAGTGCAATGCTCAATAGTCGTTTCGAAAAGGTCAGGGATATTTGAGGAATTTCTGTCTAGTGATTTGGTAAACATCTGCGCGGAATATTAGGTCAGCTGTGCTCAGATTTAGAAGGCGAAAAAGACTTCAATGACGACCACAGGGAGGAGATTATCGATTTTGTCCAATCGATCCCAGGATTTCAAGAATGCGATGAAGACGATGTAGGAACCTGGATGGTATGCGATGCAGAAAACTGTGGATTTCAATTGCTAAGTGATGACGAGATTATGACTTCCATGCAAGAAGAATTCGACCCTGTCGACGATGAAATAGATGAAGACGAGGACAATAACAACAGCGAAAGTAGCAAGGACCCATCAAAAGCTGATACGCTTTCTGCGTTATAGACAGCTTGTGGTACGAACAACAATTAGAGTGCTGTCCTACTCAACTACTGCTGTTCAAGAGAATCAGAGACCTTGCAGCGAAAAAACGAAGGTGTACAATGGTACAGAGAAAAATAAGTGATTATTTTCCACAATAAATGAGAAATTGAGACATTATTTCCCTATTTTGCTTTTGCTTCAAGGACGCTTCTCGCATGTGAGGATTTTTAATATTTGTATAGTGTCCGGTTTCATATACTGCATGGATCGCATTCGGTTTTCAGTTATCTGAACTATCATGTATCCGGAAGTTATCCGGTCCCAATCGATTTGGATAAGCGACTTTCTACTGTATAATTATATGTATGAAGCCCAGTGGCCGAGTAGTAGCGTATCATGCTTCCCCACCTCAAATCCAGGGTTCTATTATTCGGCTGGGCAAGGTCGCCTCAGCTTTCATCCCTTCAGTGGGGCGATAAAGAAGTACCAAGCCCTTTTGTGGACTAAACATTGTGGATTTCGTTTCAGACTGACCACCTCATCGGGACATCTGCCCTTCAGCGTCCATTGGTCACGTATACTCAGGTGGGCAAAGTAGGTCTTGGCCCTCATGTGCTGTTGCGCCACTGTGTTAAGTTTAGTTTAATTGGAGAATTTTACTATACTACTAGTTGCTACACATCTTTGTTCTCTTAAAAAGCATACCAGAAGAATGGAGTTAAATTATTGATCTTGCATAGATGATCCATGTCACCCAAGTTGGGCTTGCCAGAAGCCTGGTGAACCCGAGACATGACACAGGGGGCGAAGACCTTTGTGCCTTCCGTCAACGAGAGGTGTTTAATATGACAAGTGACATGAAATTGCAGTTTCGGAGCATTTGTCATAACCGATGGTTGGAACTGAACCCATGTTATTCCTTTTTGAGAATGACGGGTGGAAAGAATCTCCCCCTCAATATTTTGGGACCTTTTTAGCAATTATAAATCAAGAAATGTAAGGTTAAAGACAGAAAGAAAAGAAAAATTAGAAACCTTTTTTTTTAAAATTTATTCGCTATTTTATTGTCTCAGAGTTCAGCATGAGATGGGGTCAAATAAAAATGAATATTGTGTTTTACCGAAAAAAGTTTTAGCTTTTTCAGGATAGTGATACTGTTTTGGCACTAGAAAGAACCTATTGTCAAAACACTGGAGCAATATTATGGCTATC